>CM044310.1:87214212-87481712 GCA_024291935.2 Okapia johnstoni
AGCATGAAGTCTTCACCACTGGAACAGCAGGGGAGTCCATGTGTGGTGGTTTTTGAGGAACTGACAAACCAGTATCCTAATGTCATTCATACTATATTAAGTTGCTTTCCCCTTAACAATAGATCATGACTGCCTTTCCCTGTTAAGAAACAGAGGTGCACATCACTAGTTTGAGTAAAGCTAGTATTAGCCTTAGTCGCTGTACGAGACTGTATTTAGAGAATGTCATTTTATTGGACATATAATGATTCCTATTGACCAGCCTTTGAGTATCTTCCCTTTTCCCCTATAGGTAAGGGCACTGTCACAGGTGTACTCAGAGCACTCTGCAATCCCAACTACTTTGTTGCTGCCTTATCATTGCATTGCAACCCACCTATCACCTCTACCCTTCCTCTTGTACCTTACTAATACAGGTGACATCCTCCAGAGATGGACAATGTCTAGATTTATCTTTGTCTTCCGTAACACTTAGCATGCATGCTAAGTCGCTTCAGTCGTGTCCGACTCTTTGTGACCCTATGGACTGTAGCCCGCCAGGCTCCTCTGTCCATAGGGATTCTCCAGGCAAGAATACTGGAGTGGGTTGCCATGCCCTCCTCCAGGGGATTTCCCAAACCAGTGATCAAACCTGCAATCTCCCTCCTCAAGCAGTGGGTTCTTTGCCACTAGCGCCACCTGAAAGACGAATAACACTTGAGCATCAACCAGGCATTTGGTAAATGTTTTGGGAAAAATGAAATGGATAAATGGAAGAATGAATAAATGGATGGATGGGTGGAGGGAATGGATGGATGGATGAATAATTAGGGCCAAAGATGATGGAGAGTGGAGTCCCTTGACACCATGTAATAACTCCTCTCCAAAGATCCCTGCCTGGAGAGGTAATGAGTTCCCCTGGACTCCGGAGTGTGCCACAGGAGCTGAGTCACTTGGCCAAGGAACACTGTAAAACATTAATCTAGGCATCAGAAGGTGACTGGAGAAATTCAAATGTATTCCCAAAATAGGAAGCTTTGGAACCCTGAAATAACCCCTTAATTTCTCTAGCTGGGCAGCTATGGGGCTAGGGGCCGCTCTGCAAGTTTTTTATCAGTTGTTCTGAGACCCCAGACCAAAGCTCCCCTTGTCTGAAGGCCTCTGCCCTGCTTGCCCTCCCTGGGAATCTCACAGAGCACTAAGCTTAGGGTCCAGGGCACGGGAGAAGCAAATTGAAACAAATTGTTGAAAAAAGTCTGTGGCTACCTGTAATTGGGAGAGTTAGGTTCCCGTTTCTATTTAAAAGAGATAAACAACTTGATGGCGTGGCTCACACCTCCAACCACCCACAAGGAAGGGAGGCCAGTTTTTCTGTTATATGAGCAGCTGGGTGGAAGCTTGTGGAGGGAGCTTTGGCCCCCGATTGAAAGAGCCCTCTGAGCAGGGCAGAGACGTTCTGTGGACCACCGGAGCAGCTGTCTTATTCCACGATGTGTCCTTTGATCCTGGTTCAGACCTCCTCTCTCTACTCTTCGTAGCTTGGGGTGAGTCCTCATGAATGCAAATAGCCGGGGCTTCTTTAGAAATTCCTTGTTTGGGAACATGGGAGAAGGTAGATGTGCACCGGCAAAGCAGTGACAGGTCAGGTTTCTGCAGCAGCGCACGCTCTGTGAAACTTGGATGGTGAGTAGCCCACCCGTGTCTCGCAGCAGGAGACACAGGGGACCGTACACACCTTAGACTGAGCTGTCAGGCCACCACACCAAGGAGGACAACAAGCTCATCTTCCACATTCCTCCTGAGGACTTTAGCGAACACCTCACATTCGTTCCCTCTTATTATTAATACGGAGTGGAGCGGTCCGTACCCAGAATCCCAGAAGGGATCTGTGGTATTTTGGGCTAAGTCCTGTCTGACTCTTTGCGACTGCAGGGAGCCCACCAGGCTCATCTGTCCCTATGGATTTCTTCCGAGGGGAGAATACTGGAGTGTGTTGCCGTTTCCGTTCTTCAGGGGACTTCATGCACCAGGGATCGAACCCACATCTCTTGCATTGCAGGCAGATTCTTTACTACTGGGCCTACCCGGGCAAGCCTTACCAGAATATTAAAACTGGCTCTGGAGACATGGTTGTGATTTGCCCTCGCGATCAGCAACTTAGTAGCTGGGTTTCTTAGACAAGTTATGTGCCCTTTTCTGTGCCTATTCCGTTTATACATTCCCGAAATGGGGGTGACAACTCTAAACTACCTCTCAGTGGCTATTGTTGAGGTGGAAATGAACTGTTGCTTCTAAGAGTGCCCGAATAGAGAGAGTGCAAAAAGAGATAAAGGAGTTGTTTTCAAATACGTGTATTAATAGAAAGTTTGGGGTATTCTGAGGCCCATAGATCAGGAGTGTGCCATGCTAAGTCCCTTCAGTCATGTCAGACTCTGTGAAACCCTATGGACTGTAGCCCACCCGGCTCCTCTGTTCATGACATTCTCCAGTCAAGAATTCTGGAGTGGGTTGCCATTTCCTACTCCAGGGGATCTTCCAACTCAGGGATCGAACCCACGTCTCTTACATCTACCTATATTGGCAAACAGGATCAGGAGCCAACTGCCATTGAAAAGATGATTAAGACACATTTTCCTGAAGCAGGAGGCCCTGGCCTTACCATGGTGGGGCAGGCGCTTGAAGACAGGGGATGGGTCTCCAGCAGAGGGAATAAAAAGAAATGGGGTTAAGAAGGGGCCTTTATCTTGGTCACTGATGGCAAAGGAAAGGTAAGACAGGATAACAGGTTTGGAAGTCCCAAGGTAGCTAAATATCAACAGGTTAGAAGGGTGCCCCACGGTTTCAGTTATTTTTGCAATGGAGTGATTGGGGAGCAGGGTGATAGGACAGAGTAGAAGGCCTGATAAAGAAGGGATCGGGGTATAGGCTATGGCAGAGCTGGAAAGGGGAAGTTCATTTCCTGCTCCAGGACATTGCTAACTGGGAGGCAGGTCCCCCCAGAATCAGCAAGGCTCCAGGTGTCATTGCATCAGAATACAGAACATAGAGACATGGTTTAATACGAGAATGTAGCAAGGGACCTAAGAATGCATCTGTAACCCTTTTGTAGATGGAAAAAACTAGGCTCAGGAGAGGGAATTATATGTGCCCAAGGTCAGCTGGCAAAATCACGCTCTGAAATCTATCTCCTCTCTCTTGAGTCCAGACCAGTGCTCGGCCATCAGTGCTCTGACACCCAGGTTGCCACTGGGTTTTTAATCTTCCTCCTGGTGCTGTGACACTGTGAGAGGCCTGGAACTGAGGGAAAGCGCTGATAAGAAGCACATTAGAAGCGGATTATCCCCTTTCCTGCTGGTTTAACCGAGGCAGGGATCATACATTACCACCATTAGAAAGTCCATACTTGGCTTCCTCCATTCCTTTGTTATCTCATCTGTAAAAATGGACATATTGATGTCTCCCTAAGCCCAGGCTTTTCTGATTAGAGTTCCCACGTGGTAACATATAAGTGCTCATACACAAAACATATAACAACACAAGTGTCAACCTCTGCCCATCGTTGCCTAGCCCTCTGACCCATCAAACACATTTTCACCCTTGCCAATTGGGCATCAGTCCCACTTCATGTCCTTTGAAGGCTATCATTGGGATGTGTCCATAAGACAGATCTGTGTTATTCTTCTCTGTTCTGGCCACACACTTTGAGAGAGAAATTGCCTTCGTCTGTAATCTAAAGGAAACAATTTGGGAGGTGAAGATCCTGGAAATCATTTCTATTAGGATGTTTAAACAAACTGCCGGTTTGAGGATGAATTAAGAGAAGGACTTGATGGACAAGCATGAACAGGGTCGCACTAAAGCCACCTGCCTCAAGAAGGTGCAGAATATCCCTGAGCAGGGAGGACCGAGTCTGACGTGGCAACTGGAAGATAGACACGTTTGAGCTCAGTGAGGAAAAACCGCCTCCACCACGGGAATGGGAAAGACAAAATGTGACTCCCAGTCCTCAACTCCCTCTGATGACCCTGCTCCGAGACATCGAAGGGGCCTCTTCAAGCTGATTGTGGTGTCTCTCTCTTACTCCAGGACAGTTCACTGTTGCTCATTTACCCCCCTTAAATAAAGTCCGAATGTTGCCCTGGCATTTGGGCTCTCCAGCCATGAACTCCAGGATTATGCTCACCACCCATGACCTCTCCCCTGGAGTCCATGAGGAAGACCCATCACTCTTCCTCAGGCCAGGCCCTGTGCTTTGCTGTCTCAGAGCCCTCCCCTCTGCACAATCTCGTCTCTCTTTATATCTTTATTACCCTCTCTTCCACCGTCCCTGTTCACTCCTTCCACACTGCAAATCCCAGGTGAGGGGTCACTGCTTCCAGAAGCCAGCAGACCAGAGACCCTCGATCCCCCTTCTGTGCTCCTATGAGACCCTTACTCGGTATCCTCTCCCAGGACAGGGACCACTTCCTCCCCACAGGAGGGTCAGGTATGTGTTAGTGCTCATTCTCCATGTAAGGTCAGAATGTTGAGAAGAGCAACCGCCTCTGGTGCTCATCCTCTCATCCGCGTGCAGCTCAACGCTGACCAGTGGGTGATTTGATTGTTTCCAGAGGCTCCTAAGTGGGAAACTGAGTGCCATCTTCATTCCCAGCAGCTCTTGTTCATGTGTTTATGTCTTATGTGATGCAGTTGACATCTCCAATTGCAATTTTTTCCTTCAGATAGCCTGTGAATTAGGAAGGACAGTTAGCTCACTCCTCTTATATAAGAAGAAACAGGCTTAGAGAGTTGAAGGACATTAAAGATCATGTTGGAAAAGTAACAAAATCCACACAGACTCCAGTTCAACCATCACCACTGACGAGTCCTCACTTCCTTCCAATGTCCCAGCAGGGCTGCCGCCCTCATTGCCTGTCGTGGGCACCGCTCAGGGCAGAGTCCTGGGAAACATGGTCAGCTTAAAAGGATTTGCACAGCCTGTGGCCGTTTCCTGGGAGTCCCTTTTGGCCAAGCTCTCTTGAACCTTGAGGTTTGCTCCTGCCCAAGCCTGAAACCATGGATCTTCATGAAGAATAACCACCTCTTACCCTCCATGTAAGTCGGAGGGAGTGGCTTTGGCATCTTTCAGTGGGATGTTAGTCTCAAAGGGATGCAGGAAGACCCCAAGGCAATCCTCTGATGGCTCATACTTCCTCCTGAAATTCTCAATATACTGTAGATTCTTACCAACCTTCTAGAACTCTCATAGCATTCTAGAGCCCTTTATTCAACTAATACTTAATGAGCAACTTTTCCCAGATATCTTCTAGTTTCCTGTAATCCATTAGTGACAGAAACAAAGAATCCCCACCTTCATGGAGCTTGCATTGTACTGGGCATACGGATAGTAAGAAGTATGCAAATTAATACATAGATTATGTAATGTAATCAGAATATGATAAGTGGCTGTGAAAAAATATAAAGTGGAGCAGGTGAGGGGTTTTCAAAAGTAGTGATTGTGTTAACCTAAAACAAAACAACCAGATATTTTCCAGCATAACCAGGGTTTTTATTTTGTAGCCACAAAGAACCCGCCAATCGTGGGAAATGCAACTTATGGCAAACCCACATGCAAGTCAGAGTAAAACAAAGGAAATTCCTTTATAGGGCCAAGGGGAAGTTAGGAGGCACTGTTACACAACAAAAAGTCCCCTGGAGGAAATGGAGTTTTGTTTTATGTATGGCTTTAATTGGCTGAGGAACGAGAGTCCTCTCATTGGCTTGAGCGTTGCCAAGGGAGAGGAAATCTTCTCATAGTAAAGTCCTGTCACTTCCAGCCAGAGGTGCAAAGTCTGCCACTACCTAATTGAATCGTATTGAGGTGACGTGGTATGTTCCTGAGAATTTGCCCACCTGACCTCTGCATTTTCTTTTAGTGACTTTCCCTTATTAATTTTCACAGTTCTATTTATTTTCCTTCTTGAACTTCACCATCAGCGGGGAGTAAGTTGGGGCCAGAATGTGTGAGTGTAGTGCTTTGGGTGTTGACCTGCACAAGTTCTCAGCTCCAACATGTCTTGCTACCTCGGCCCAAGCAGAACCGTGGTTGATGTTTCTAGTTAGCTGACCAGTTGGGCAAAGAAGAACCACAGCTGCTTTCCCCAAGGCATATCGGATGGTCCTGCAGGCTTTGAGTCACTAGTATTATCTCAGCAAGAGATTTCTAATTATTATCCAGGGTCTGAGTCTTGCCTCCATTTCTTCCTTTCAATCTCTCTCTACGTCCCAAACTCCCTTCCCTCTCCCTTGTCTTTTTAAAAAACATTCATTTTTTTTCTTTCCTGATTACAAGTAAAAAGTATTACAATACTATTACATTAAAGTGAGGGAACTTATCCTCTGGTAGTCCAGTGCTAGACTCCAAGCTAAGCTCCAATGTAGGGACATGGGCTCAAGCCATGGTCAGGAAACTAGAATTCCCAAGTCCGCAACTGCGAGTTCCTGTCTGCAACTGAAAAATCCCACATGCCACGACGAAGACCCTGGTGCAGCCAGATATTAATAAAAAAAATTAAGTAAATTAATTTTTTTTAAGTGTGGGAAGTACATACGTGAGTAACGTAAGACAATGAAAAATCACACAGTTCCACCACTAGCCAAAACTTGGCTATTCCTATTTTTAGATCTATTTTTCAGTCCTTTATCTGCTGCATACTCCTCCCTTATAATGGAAACACATAGTTTCTCTCTACCCATTTCTAGTGTGTGTGTGTGTGTGTGTGTGTTTTCCCACATCAAAAAGGCAGGTTTGCACACCATATGGTGTCCAGCAAATTCAAACTAATTCTGACCCTTAGTTTTTCCAGAGATAGCATCAATTCCATCCGAGAAGGGCTCATCCCACAAAACCTCCCTCTACTTCAGATGCCAATTCCAAGTGTTGTCACTTGAGCTCTGACCAACTGGACTATAATTCAGAGGTTTCCCGTGAACCCTCTCTGGGTTCTAGTAATTTCCAGAGCAGCTCACAGAACTCAAGAAACTAGTTTTCCTCACTAGATTACCAGTTCATTCTGAAGACTATGAGGGATTACAAACCACTAGCCAGAAGAAAAGATCCATAATGGTGAGGGCTCTGACGAGGACCAGCACGGTGGCCTCCTTGGTTGTCCAGTGGTTAAGAATCTGCCTTCCACTGCAACGGATTCAATCCCAGGTCAGGAAGTAAGATCCCACATGCCACACAGTACAGAAAAAAACCATTCAGGTTTGCCAGGACAATCCTCTGAACTCGTCCTTTTTGAGTTTCATAAGAGTCTTCATTATATGGCAGGGTGATTGACATAATGGTGAAAAAATTCATTCCCCTCCATTCCATCTCCCCTTTCCAGATTCAGGGGGTTGTGACAGAAGGTTTCTAACCTCTAATAATGTGATTTAATATTCTCTGCCAAACCGGTTTTCTGCGCTCTTAGTGCGGTCCACAAGTCACCGACTCATTCACCCAATAGTATACACCACTCAGGAAATTACCAATACAAGGGTTTTCTCTCTCTCATCGTCAGTCGCTCAGTCGTGTCCAACTCTTTGCGACCCCATGGACTGTAGCCCGCCAGGCTCCTCTGTCCATGGATTTCTCCAGGCAAGAATACTGGAGTGGGTTGCCATTTCCTTCTCCAATACAAGGGTTTTTAAGAGCTACTGTATTTAGTGAAGCTGGCCGAGAGATAAAAAACATATTTTCTTCTTATATCACAGTATCTATTTACACTATACAGATAACTTAGATGCCTGCTTTGTCTTGAACAGTATTTCATAGAACATCATTTTCTGTGTCATTAAATATCACAATGTGATTTTTGATCCCTATACTTGCATTGGGTATCTGAATCACAATTTCCTTTACCACCATCTCGTATTTGAGATTCTTCCATTGTTGGTGAGGTTTTTGATAAAATAAGTAGCACTCCTCTGAACATTCTTGTAGCTAAATCTTCCTGCATGTTCATAAATAATTTTTGGATAAGTTCCAAGAAATGATATTTTAAAGGAAGAGTAATTTTAAAAAAATTTCCCATCAAATATTCAACGCACCCATGTTTAATGAATATATGAAAACCTCCATTAACTGAATTTTTGGCAATGCTTGGAGTTATTTCAAAATGGGTTTTGGTATATGAACAGTCCATTTACATAATTATTTTTTTATTCTCATTTATTTAATAGTAGATGAGATGACTCTATTTCCCTCATTAAATATTGAATTTCTTCTCCCGTATGAATACTATACCCCTTGTCTAGGTGATATGGGGAAGCTCCCCCACGGTGTAAATCAGAGATTGTCTTTGGAACTCTGACACTTCCACTTGACAGCTGTATCATCCAAGCGCCCTCATTGCGCTCAGTTTACCTCACTGACATACAGGAGGTCACATGCTGCTTCTGGAAATCTGGAAGTGTGGTTGTAAAGTCCTCAGAAACATAAGCGCCTCCATAGTCTGGCTCTTCCTGCAGGTTCTCTAAAAAAAAACAAACTAAAAAAACTAAAACCTCTCTATGCCTCAGTTTTCACAACCATAAAATGGGGATATAAAAGAACCTAGTCAGAGAACATTAAATGACTTAATATATAAGGATTCTTTAAAACAACAATTGACACATTGAGAGGACTGAATAAAATATTACCTATTATAACCTCAGTTGCATCTTTTCTCTAAATCCACTTCTTTAAAATGTATAATTTATGTATTTTTGCTGTGGCCTTGTCTTCGTTACTGTCCACTGCTCTCCACTAGTTCTGGATGGGGCAAATACTCCTCTAGTTGCAGTGCACAGGCTTCTCATTGCGGTGGCTTCTCTGGTTGCGGAGCACAGGCCGTAGTGCTTGAGTTTCATGGACTTGCTGCACGTGGACTTAGGTCGTGTGGTTCCAGGGCTCGAGAGTGCAGGCTCAGTATAGAGTGCAGGCTCACTTAGTTTCTCCGAGGCATGAGGAATCTTAGTTCCCCAATTAGGGATCAAAGCCGTGTCCCCTGCATTGACAGGCAGATTCTTAATCACTGGACCACCAGGGAAGCCACATGTTGCATATTTTAGATATCCTATTATGGCAACCAGTAGCTCCAGCCTGTGATGAGTTGCTGACAGAATTTTAGCATTTCTCTGCTGCAAGATCCTTACAGAAATCACTCCCCTCACTACACCAGACAAATTGGGGTCCAGAGCAGGCAAGGCATTTACCCAAGAAAACCCAGCATATTATGAAAAGCCAGGGCTAGGATGCAGTTCTAATGCTGCCCCACAAATATTTGACCCCTGGTCTGTTGTAGACCCTGAATATCTGCCATTTGATTGATTTGTCCTGGTTTCTAGAAGCCTTCTGTGGACTAGAACATGTTTCCCTGTGGGCAGAATATAGGCACTTTACAGCAGGCATCATACAGCACTGGTGTGGACCCAGGGATGCAAGAAATGGTCTTTTCTCATGCCCATCAGCACACTAGGAAGCCTCCTCCCTTGGCCCAGGGCATCCAGAGGCCCCAGGAAGGGAAGAGGGGCAGGTCTGACCATACATGGTCTCGGGAGACGTTGGTGAGCCTGAGGCTCCTCATCACATGCCCCAGGTATGGCAAGAACAGCTCTATTTACTGGCCGGAATCTGCCAGTCCAAGGCCTTTGATGACCACAGAAGACATCTCCTTGGTCAGCTTTGATTGAACCTCAAGAATTCTTCTCTCTCCTTGCCCCTCCCAGGTGCTCCCAAGACCCAGTGGGGGGGCAGTTTGCTCTCGGATCTCTTTACCAACAGAAAGGAGAACATTAGCCTCACATTTTCTGAAGACTGTCTTTACCTAAATATTTACACCCCTGCTGACTTGACAAAGAGAAGCAGGCTGCCGGTAAGCGGTGGGAACCACTGGTCAAGGCTGGTGTAGACTGGAAGGGGATGAAAGCAGTGTTAAGTGGGGGGTGTCTTGGACCACGGGTCTTCTGGGGCCCCAGGGCTTTCTTTAGCACCACAGCCAAACCTGACATCAGGGAGCACAGGGTGCCCACACCTGTTTCCTCTCGGCCAGAGGAAGGCCCTGGGGGAGATTGCTGCACATCTGTAATGCACATTTGAATTTTTCCAGGGTCTCTCATGCTAATAGATGGACAAGAAGGATGACTTTTAATTGCTAGATTAGGAATCTGATACCCAGAGAGGGTAAAATATAATTTCCATAAAATTAGAGCTGGAAGGAATCTTGGAGATAAGCCAACAAGCCAACTCTTACTTTACAGGTAGAGAAACTGAGGTCCAGTGAGGGGAAGGCGAGGTCACAGAGAAGGGTTGGCAGGACTGGAGCACGGGGCTCCTGGAACAGCCGGGAGCGCTCTGACACACACTAGCAGAGGAGCCTGTGTGTGGCCTTTCCTCAGCGCACAGAGACCCTCTCTGACAACTTCCTGTGACTTGGTGTCACAGGTTGGGGGGCAGAGCCTGGAGCAACAAAGATGTATTTGCCTTTGCCTTTGCCAGCTATCAAGATTTTCTTGTAGTTAATTTCACTTCCTAATTGTTTTGGCCAAAGCTGATGACCCAGTTAGTCAGCATTTCCAGAATACATGGAGCCCAGAGACAGAGCCAACTTCTACACTCAGGCTGGAGGTCAGGGCTGGTCTGCTGGAAAAGGAGGGGTCAGTGGGGGTAGAGACGGGTGGGCACACCCAGCCATCACCCAGGAACACCCCTGGCATGGTGCCCAGATGTGGAGGAGGGTGTCTATGAACTTGTGACTAGAAGCTCAGAGAGGTGGGGACAATTTTTCACTCATTCATTTATGAATTCATTTCTTTTC
The DNA here is from genome assembly GCA_024291935.2 of Okapia johnstoni. Lineage (NCBI taxonomy): Eukaryota > Metazoa > Chordata > Mammalia > Artiodactyla > Giraffidae > Okapia > Okapia johnstoni. Next base: position 87,225,012 of record CM044310.1, read on the forward strand.
CCTATTTTGTACTCAGCGTTCCCATAGACAGAGCTAGAATTAAGGGTTAAGAGAAAGGACAAACATAAAACCATGACCACACAGCCCCTGCCTTTGAGAATCTGCACAGAACTGGACTGGCCTTTTCAGGAAATCACTGCTGACCAGCCCCTGGCTCAGCCTGGACTCAGAGATGAGTGCAAACTCAGACCCTCCACCTGGAGGTAGTCAGGGATCAGAAGTGTTGGAGGAGCAGGGGCTCCGGGAACCTGAGGCTGGAGAACCTCTACTGTGGACACAGACTCTGGAACCACAGGGCCTGGGTGTAAATCCTTGTTCCACCTTTTACTGTTTCCTCAAGTTGGGGATAATCACACACAAGTGTTCAGTGACGAGTATGAAGATTTATCGCAGTGTCTGGCATGGCACATGAGGCTAATCTTCCTGATGCATTAGTTAGAGTTGAAGGGAAGGAATTCCTCCTGCCCCAACAGCCAACCTACTGCAGCATGGCCATTGGCTGCTGTGTGCTGGGTGGCTCAACATGTGGACTCTGGAGCTGGACTGCCTGGGTTCAACTCCTGCCTCCACCACGTATTAGCTGTGTGACCTCAGGGTGGTTAAGTGCCTCAGTTTTCTTGTCTATGAAATGGGACAATAGTAATTCCTTTCTCTTGGATGGTTTATTTTAAATGCTTAGAATAATACTTGTCACATAATTTATATCTGAGTTCTTTGATTTTTTTTTTTATTAACCAAATGTTTCTATTATTTTAATCATTCTCACTTTCTTGCTATGTGAACTCCTTAAATTGAGGGCTGTGTATTATGAATGATCATGTTCCCTCTCATCCTCAGTTCTTACTCAGGTGCCCCTGGCACCTAGTAGGTTTTCAGATCATATTCATCAAATGGTTGAAGACTTGTTGGAGGAGGTGATTTTAGGCTGGGCTTTGGAGGATGGGTAGGGGAAGCTTCCATGGTGGCTCAGAGGTTAAAGCGTCTGCCTCCAATGCAGGAGACCCGGGTTCGATCCCTGGGTTTGGAAGATCCCCTGGAGAAGTAAATGGCAAACCACTCCAGTATTCTTGCCTGGAGAATCCCATGAACGGAGTAGCCTGGTAAGCTACAGTCCATGGGGTCGCAAAGAGTCGAACACGACTGAGGGACTTCCCTTTCCCTTGGAGGAGGGGTGAGATTTGGGGAGCGGAGGAGGTAGCAGGAAGTCATATTAAGAAGAAGTACCACCCATGGCATGTGCTTCTTAACACGATCATTCATTTACTTGAGAAGTTGAATTCACCACAAGAAAGGTAACTGAGATGAAGCTGAAACAAGCTTCTGACCAAAGGCTTCTGCCTACTGAGTGTGCTGAGCTGTGTGAGGGGCCCAGGAGTGAGGGTGGTGCGAGTGTTGGGGAGGAGATGATGCTCGAGCCTTGGCTGTTCCCATGATGATGTTGTCAGCATGAAGAGCAATGAGAGCAGGTGGCACTGGGGCAGGGGAGACGGGCAGGGGCAGCAGCAGGGTGCACTGAGTGGGGTGGTGGCCTGGGCCGCAGCTGGAGAACGGGTAGGTGACCAAACCTGCCTCTGAGGTCTTCCCCAGCTCTGCTTCCTGTAACCCTCAGCTTGCATCCTCCCCGTCCAGGTGATGGTGTGGATCCACGGAGGAGGTCTGATGGTGGGCGGGGCATCAACCTATGATGGGCTGGCCCTCTCTGCCCATGAAAACGTGGTGGTGGTGACCATTCAGTACCGCCTGGGCATCTGGGGATTCTTCAGGTAAGACCCTGGACTCTCCTCATGGCACATTGCCCCCAGTGTGGGGGTGTTAGGACCCCACTCTGGTCATGCAAGCCCTCAAGGGGATCCTTGCTAGGTTCCCTACGAAGACATCTGAGTCCCCTCGTAATTGGGCTCCACCTACCTTCTCATGAAGGCTCTGGGGAGCCACCCTGGTCCACTTACTTCTGAGCTCTTACACATAAAATACCTAATCTACATGACAAACTCTATTCTTCCTACAAAGCCCAACCCAGTTGTTATCTCATCTGAACTACTTATCTCTTTTTCACATGTGCTGCCTGGCATGTTGCAGTATCTTTAAGATGACAGTTACCGTGTAGCACAGCACTTAGAGGCTCACCCATGTTTGCTCCTGGGGAAGTAAAGAAGGGGCAGACTCATGTGGCAGCTCCGTGAAGTCTTATAGGTGAAGGAACAGGTGCCTGGAACTGGGAGGTTGTAAGGAGCATCTGACTCCAGGAGGACATCTACTGGGAGGAGTGTTGGGCCCACTCACCCCAATTCCTTCCTGGAATTTGGCACATGCATGAGGGATGGCTTGAGTCTCCTGGCCGGATTCTCCGTGGGGACAGGAACCAGGTTTCCAGCAGGCAGTTACTGAACTTTTCCTGAATGCACTGGCGCCAGGACCTCTTACCCTGAGGAGCTGGGGGGTGGGCCGGGGGAGGAGTGGTCACCTCCCTGGAAAGACCTGTGAGCTGGGGAGGGTTGTCCCAGGAGAGTCATGTCGCAGGATGTGTCCCCTTCACGGAGACTCCTCAGTTCCTCCCCCCACGGCCCATGTCTGCTCCCAGAGACAGTGTAACTGCACGTACTCTCCCCACTTCCTCTCCCCCAGCCTCTCCTCTACCATGTGTCAGGCTTTCACCCTGACCATAGCAAATGCTCAGTCAATAGATGAAGGTGGATGTATAGAGCCCTGTAGCAGAACAGGACAGCAGGAAAGTGAAGACCCTGTGTCAGGGCTGTGGAAGCCCAGTCGTTTCCAGAAGGCTCGCCTGGACCCCCAGCCCCATCTCTGGTCCTCAGGGCCCTCCCGGGACATCTCTGCTCCCAACCCCACCCTGTTCTCATATTCACAGCACAGGGGACGAGCACAGCCGGGGGAACTGGGGCCACTTGGACCAGGTGGCCGCACTGCACTGGGTCCAGGAGAACATTGCCAACTTTGGAGGGGATCCAGGCTCTGTGACCATCTTTGGAGAGTCAGCAGGAGGGGAAAGTGTCTCCATTCTTGTAAGTCTTCCTGGCCCTGATGTGGCTGCTGATGGGACCCCTTGCAGACCAGCCCATCTAGTCCTGGGACCATTACTTCCAAGACCTGGATTCAAGGCTGACCCTACCATGTGCAGCATCAGATGGTGGAGAGTTAATGGCCAGACTCCCCTTGGCCCCCAGGAAGCTCAGGGCTCAGCTTAGCCTCTGGGGCCGTAGCTGCAGCCACAGCTACAACAGACACACTCTTCCTGACCTGTGTCGGTTGAGCTCTTCCTCTCCTTCTTGATCATTTTAACGTTAGGACTCACCTCACTTCTTTTGAGATTAGGGGTGGGTGTAAATGATTAATCAGAGGAGCCAACCCTGAGTTTGGTCTGAGTGTCCTTGTCTGACTTGCAGCCAGGCCTACGTTTCAGGAGGACATGAGCACTAAGAACAGGTTGGGGCCCCTCTGAGGGGTCTGGTGTCTTGTCCATGCCCAGGAGGGAGGGCAGCTGTCTCTGGGGCTGAGGGATGGAGCTGGGCTGGGGGGAAGGAGAAGAGGAGGGACGGGGGAGGGGACAGGGGACAAGGGACTCAGACAGGACCTGGGAGTGTGGTGTGGGGAACGGGAATGAGGGAGACCCCAAGGGAAGCAAAGCTGGAAAGCCAGATTAGAAGGTGCTGGGAGCTGTGACAAAGACTCCAACTCCCTTATATTTGAGCAGAGAGATAGCACTATTACTGCCTTTTTTTTTTTTTTTTTGGCCACTTTGCATGTGGGATCTTAGTTCTCCAATCAGGGATCAAACTTGAGCCCCCTGCATTGGGAGCATGGAGTCTTAACCACTGGATCACCAGGGAAGTCTCTGTTACTGCATTTTAAAAACTTATGTTGGTTTCACAGTTGAACATTCAGAGGAAAATATTTTTGTTTCATAAAGTGGAAAAAAAGCAAAGTACAGAAAATCTCAAAGAGGAAAAATCATTCACAATCCCTTTATCCTTGGATACTCATGTTGATCTGCATTTTCCTAGTTCTTTTCCATAATTCACCCGGTTTATCTGTCTATCCACCTATCAGTCTCGCTGGAATTTTTATAATTCCTTTTTGAAATATTTGGCTGTGCTGGGTCTTCATTGCTACACACAGGTTTTCTCTAGTTTCATCGAGCGGGGGCTACTCTTTGTCTGACTCTGGGGCGTCTCAGGGCCATGCCTTGTTGCGGAGCTCAGTTCTAAGTGCAAAAACTTCAGTAGCTGTGGCCTATGGGCTTAGATACTTCATGGCATGTGGGATCTTCCCAGATTAGGGATTGAACCCGTGTCCCCTGCATTAGTAGGTGGATTCTTAACCACTGGACCACAAGGGAAGCCCTAGCTAGAAATTTTCAAACACAAACTTTCCCTAGCATTATAAAGCAACATAAATATTTCTCTGAGCATTAAGCCCTCTTTCATATTTTTGTGTGTATAGTCAAGTAGTTCCACTGTAAGAACGAAAAATAGCTTGTTTACCCAGTCTCACAATATCGAAACCTTGGGTTATTCCCAGTGTTTACTACTATAAACAGCATGAGCGTTATTAAGAGTTGCTGTGTACCTCCATGCTCACTTTCCTTAGGACAAATTCTGAGTAATGGAAACGGGAAATCAGCACTGTGCCTTTATTTTACTTATTTATTTTATATTTCCCCAGCCAGGTTTAAAATTTTTATTTACCTTTATTTTTTTAATTAATTCCTACTTGAGTGTAGTTGCTATAAGAACTGTGCCTCTAAAGTGTCGCTAGGAGCTGCTGAGCTGCCTTTCAGATACTGTTGATTGTTATGGTCAGTGGGCGCCACACACCGCCTGTTCTGTCCCTCACTCTGCTCCTGCCTCCGTCCAGCTGAGGTTTTCTCACAGATGCTGGGCCCGTGGCCTCCACGGGAGCAGTCCAGGACAGGGTTGTGGATGGGTGTGGCTCTTGAAGAACAACCCCCTTCCTCCCGTGAGCATAAACTCCCTTTCTCAACACGGTCCTCCCAGGTGTTATCTCCCCTGGCCACGAATCTCTTCCACCGGGCCATCTCTGAGAGTGGCGTGGCCCTCACTTCTGCCCTGGTCAAGAAGGACATGAAGGCTGCAGCTGAGGTAGGTCTCTCACTGGACTGTCCCCACACCTTTTGCTCTGCTCTCCCGGAGTTGTCAGGGCCCTTTCTTAAAGTGCAGTCTGGCTGACATCCTCAGAAAATCATAGAAGTGAGATGGCTGAACAGGAAGGGCGAGGACACACCTCCCCCCACCTCCCAGTTCTACCACTGAGCAAACTGAGGCAGAGAGCTGACGTACAAGAGCCTCGCCAAGGTCAGTGAGTGATGAGGGCAGAGCTGGACTCAGGCTCATGCCTCTGGACTGCCAGCCCCATGCACCTTCTACTAAACATGTTTCCCAAAGTGTGGCAGGCGGGGTGAGGGGCTGCGCAGTGGGCAACGGCCTGTCATCCGTGTTGCCTCTCTCAGGGTCTGAGATCTGCTGAACTCATTGCCTCCACATGACTCTGGAGTGGCTTCTTCCTGGGGGTTTGTGACTGTGGTAGTTTGCTGGAGGATTCATTCACTCAACAAGTAATCTTGATATAATCTGACATCTAGCAACCTCATGAAGCTTCTATTATAATTTAGGAGGCAGATTAATAATTATATAATTGCACAACTTAGAAAATGTCAGCTGTGACTGGAGCAATAGAGGTACCTGATGTCAACAGAATCCAAAAGCAACACATAGTCCAGTTTGTAGGGGGAGGTTATCATGAAAGTCTTCTTGAATATAAAATGATCACGAGATGAGATGAGAAGGATTAGCAGTAAGTTATTTGATAAGAAAAGAATATCCAGGAAGAGGGAACAGTCTGTGCAAATGTCCTGTGGCAGGAGCAGGTATCTCAAGAGAGAAAGTGAGGAAGGTTGATGTGGCCAGGTCAGAAAGAGCAGACAGGACCTGGAGAGAGCTGAAGATGGGGCCATTGGAAGGGTCATGCTACGTAGGACCGGGTGAGGGCTTTATCTTTATTTGGAGACTGTTAGAAAGACAAGAAACACAGAGTCCCTGCTGAGGAGTGTGCCTTAGTGTGAGTGATGTGGAATGTTTGGTCCGGCTGTGAGAGCTGATTTGGTGGAGGGATGGGGGCAGCAGGCAGACTTAAAGGGATGACTGTTAAGTAGGAGAGGAGGAGATAAGAGTCCAAGAATGTTTAGAATTTTTGAGAACTTTTTTCAGAATTGTTTGGCTAGTAACAGCAGAAGCCCATTAATCAGGCTAACGTTAAGAAGGGGGAGTTTATTCAAAGGAAATGGATGTGGCAGAGATGGACCTGGATTTTGTTATCGAACAGGACCAGAAATTGCAGAATGAAGAATATTAAGTCCTTTATTTTGCGCTCTCGCTCTTCCTCTCTCCTCTACTTCTTCCTGTGCCTTTTTGTTTTTCCACCAAATACATACTGAGCATTGATGTATGTCAGACACTGGACCAGGCTCTGGGCAGCCCGTGCACACTCTCCAGGGTCCCGTCATCATGTCGCCTGACTTTTCTTCTTCTGCATCTTCCCCTCTGGCTGCACTTTGCAACTGACTGGCCTGAGGCCAAATGGCTATTAATCAGATGAACCAAGATTTGAAATTAGAAACTGGGATTCTGGATTCCAGGCTCTTAAGCACCCCCTCCATGCTGCCTCTCTTTAGATGTTCAGCTTTGAGATCATTCTGTCCACCTTAACAGAGATAAAGCAGCAGGAGCTGAGGAGTATAACTGGCATGCCTGGGACCCAGGACCTACTGGTCTGGGGTGTTTACTGCTGCCACGGACTGCCTATAGAAAGGGAGGTTGGGACAGAACACTTCGGTATTGATGGAGGGAAGAGGCATGGCTCTTGAATTCTGCTGTCACCTGTGATCTCTACAGAAAATTGCTGTCATTGCTGGGTGCAAAACCATCACCTCGGCTGTCCTTGTTCACTGCCTGCGCCAGAAGACAGAGGATGAGCTCTTGGAGGTAACGCAAAAGATGGTAAGTGCATCCACTCTCTTGAAAAAACAAGCCCCCTGCCCTGGAAACATGGCCCCAGGCTTCATTATTTCAGCTTCAGTCCTCTTGCCCCGGAAAAACTGCCTGGGACAGTTTCTCACCTCCCAAGAGCGGTGTCAGCCTCTAGATCTGCATGGGAAATTTCTTTCTTTCCTTCCTTATCACAGACTATCTCAGATGTTAGCAAAGACAAAAAATAATGCAATAAACAACTGTGTAATTACTCCTCATATCTATCAACACTTACTTTTTCCAATCTTGTTTTCTAATATTTTTAAAAATTTTATTTATTTATGGCTGTGCTGGGTCTCCTTTGCTATGTGCGGGCTTTCTCTAGTTTTGGTGAGTGGAGGGTACTCTCTGGCTGGTGGTGCTCAGGCTTCTCATCGCTGTGCCTTGTCTTATTGTAGAGCATGCGCTCGAGGTATGGGGGCTTCAGTTTCTGTTATGTTTTTAAGAAATTAAACATTACATATTTTCAGAGATAATTACCACCCTGAATTTGGGGGATGGGATTATTTCAAACAAAGATTTTCAGAAATATTGTCACAATTTGTTTTGGTGAATTTAGAAGCCACCTCAATTATAACCCAGTGGTGGTCCAGTTTTCTAGATTTTCCGTGTGTTTGCCTCAATTGTGATTCTAACATAACTGTGTGTCTACCCATTCATCCACCCAACCTTCCATCCATTCATTCATCATTTTATCTGTCCATCCACCAATGAATCCAGCCTAAAATAATAGGCTTTCATCAACCTTTTCATCAACCTAAAATAATATCAATTCATCTATAGCATTCATTCATCTGTTACCAATCATCCATATCTATGTATTTCATCACCCGTCTGTCTAAAATCAATGATGAATCCATCACCTAGTCTGCTGGCTATCATCCGTCTATCCACTTGTCCACCCAATTCACCCATACTCCTTGGACCATCCATCCATCCATCCATCCATCTCTGCTAAGTGTATGCAGGGAGATAACAGAATAGGTGATGCAGACATAATTGGATATAGTCCCTATTCACAAGGAACTATTCAAGGAGAAATACACACATTGACTTAAGTGTATGAGGTATGGTGGGAGTACAGAGAGGGGAAGCATTCATTATAATAAGCAAGGCTACTTCACAGAGAGGGTGACATTTCAGGACTGATGGATGGCTACGGTGGTGGGTCATCACAGGAAGTTACAGCAAGACAGACACCCAGAGAACACCACATTTAGAGCCAATGGGAACTGTTGGAGTAGCCTGAGCACCTGGACTCTCTGTCTGGACCCTGGAATCCTGAGGCTACTCCTGGATTCCCCGGGGCCAGCCTCCAGCACTGGACTCTGCTCTGTTTCCATGGGTTAAGTCCAAAGTAGCCTTGAATCTTGGTTTTTTAGGCTCAAATAAGGTGACCACTGTGCTCAAAGATAAAAACACAACTGTTTTCTGGTTGTGTAAATTTCTTTCTGAAACTCCATGTGGCACAAGAGATCCAGCTTGCAAGGGGAGATTTGGTGACTTTGGGAAAACCCAGAGAACCTAAGAGTCCATGTTATTCTTCTGAGATCTTCTGAGATCATGTGGAAGTGTTTGCAGGATTATCTTTTCTCCCCATTACACACACACCCACACCCACACCCACACCCACACACACACACACACCTGGAGTGTGGGCCTACAACACATAATGGAGGAATCCTTACTGGGATTTCCCCTTACAGGGTCAGGCTTGTTAGCTTCAGCATCACAGTAGAACTAGTACAGTCTTGGTAAGCTCACAACAAAGAGAAGTGTGGAGTGGGGTGAATTTCAGTCAGCTTGTATGAGTCAGGATTTTCTAATGCAATATAAGAAAACTTACCTCAAAGTGCCTTGAGAAGAGAAAGGACTATGTTGTGACAGAATCTTCAGGTAACTCACTGACAGATCCAAGAGTGGATGGCTTCAGGCATGGCTGGATCCAGATGCACATATGATATTATTAAGAAACTGTCTCTATCCCTCAGCTTTTAACTTCCTGTGTTGGTTTCAGTCTCAGACTGATTTGTCCTCTGGCGAGGTTAAAGACAGCAACAGTACTCTAGTCTTACATACAATCTGCTTAGAAACCCCATTTCCCAACAACTGCAGCAAAAATTTGGGTAAACTCTATTGAACTGACATGGGCACATGTCCACCCCTGAAGCAGTCCCTGTATTCAGGGATTCAGTGCACCGGAGGTCACATACAGATGCCTGCAATCGTGGAGTGAGAGTGGGGAAGAGGGGGTCCCCCAAAGGAAAACTGGGGTGTTGTTGCCTGGAGAAACAAGAAGGGGGAATGGGGGGAGGGCAGGGCATGCACCAACAACAGTCCTCTGCAGAGCCCCCTCCCCGTCCCACACCCGCACCCTCTGCTTGTCCCCAGGGGCGGGGGTCCTGCCTGCTTCCTTTCAGCCCGGCCGGGGAGGCGCCAGGAGGGAGCACTTGGTATCTTTGGGCACAGCTCATAGAGGTCAGCTTCCTCCCAGGAAGCCTCCTCACCACAACCTCTGTCTTTGTCTTCACAGAACTTTTTCACTCTTGATTTATATGGAGACCCTAGAGAGGTAAGGACTTTTGGTTTCTTGATTACACATTTTAAGTCTTGACACCTTAAGCTTCAGTTAATGATTAGGAAAGAATGAAAGAATTCTTCGTGTGGAATCCTAGTAAATCCTAGTGTTTATAGTGCTGACACCCAGAGAGGGGCTGTGTCCTCCTGGGTCTCACAGCTAGGATGACCATATAATGGGACCAAAACCTGTTCCCCGACCCCCAGGCCAGTGCTCTCTGTCATCAACTCTCTGTCCCTGTCCCCAGCCAGCCTCTAGTCTTGTATATATTCCTAAAAACTCCCTGTTGGAAGAAGGTGGATGAGAAACCCCCACTGCGGGGAGTGGAGATGACTGGGTAAGGGGCTCTTCAGGAGCCTTCAAGAGGAGCCCGGATCGTCTCCTGGGGGGCTTCAGGGTTGACTGCCTGTGCAAGTCACACTGTTTCCAGATCTGTGGGGAAAGGAGCCATGAATCTCAGTCCTCAGGACACCACTCCCCTCCTAGCCATGCAGGAAACTCCGACAAGCCTCCCCGGGCTGAAAAACATTGAGCCCTTGTTGACTGGTGTTTTATTATCAATAAATATTACATATAACAAACTATCTGTAAGAAATGTTTATTACATAAGCTATCTTTAAACAGAAACATTTACAGAACAAGGTTGAAATAATGTGACAAAAGGCTCTCAGGAACCTCATCCCTAATTTCGCCAGGGCAGCGACTCAGCCTTCACTAAATCAGAGTCATGGTGACTTTATCGAACTTAAGTATCACAAGTAATGAAAACGTTACCAAATCAAGAGGGGGTCCTGCTGCTGGCCAATTACGACCTTTAATCAGAATGCTCACCATCTGGGGAGATGGTGGACTCAGTGTCCTTCCAAAAACCACCAAGTTTCTGTTTGGCCATGAAACTTTTTAAGGAGCAACAGAGAAGTCATCTCAGTTCATCCCTGAGATGGGGGGTCCAGAGTGGTCACCATCCCTGTTTGCCTGCAGGCTCGTGTGCAGGTTGTAGACTCCTCCTGATCTTCCTCTAGGTGTTATCTTGTTCTTACATTTGGGAGATGCCAGATGGGTCAGCTAGGGAAGAGATCCGATCATCTGTGAATTTCTCATCCTTCATTTCTGCTTCTTTGATCTATGGGAAGAACCAACAAGTTGGGCAGGGCATTGGGTGATTAAAAGGTCTGAAAGGTGTGCTTGGGCTGAAGATGAGTAGAGCATTGGGAGGCCTGGTTCAAAAGTTAGTTATCTTATAGCTTTGCTAAAGTGACAAAAAAAGGGTAGGCTTCCTTGTGAGGCCAGTGTCCTGTAAGAAATGCTTACAAGAACTGACTGTAGATGGAGAGTTGCATAGGGATATATTAATGTATGCTTTTCAAATAAATACACATTATATTATATATTTTTATACAAATTTGAGTGAAGATTTGCCCCCATCACCTGACTACTGCTTTCTCTTGGTCAGAGTTCTGCCCTCTGGGGTCCACAGACTTAGCCCTGAGCGTGCGGCAACTGGCCACACACATGCTGGTTGTGAGCTCCAGCAGGTGGAGACAGGGATGCGGGTGTGACCTGAAAGGGGAAGCACAAACAATACTCTGCCCTCTTCCCCAGAACCATCCTTTCCTGACCACTGTGGTTGACGGAGTGCTGCTGCCAAAGATGCCAGAGGAGATGCTGGCTGAAAAGAACTTCAACACCATTCCCTGCATCGTCGGAATCAACAAGCAAGAGTTTGGCTGGCTTCTGCCACTGGTGAGAAAGTGCAGGCCTCGTAGACTTGTCTCCTTTGCCCATCATATCACCCCTCCCATCTCTGGTCATGTCACCCATCATATCTCTGGTCACAGGACCCTTCCTTCTGCAGACCCCTCTCTGGGACCAGGGCAGCTGTCCCCTTCATACAAAAGTTGACATTTCCATGGAAACTGTCTCTGATTGTCCACACTGTCATCTGGGAGATGTAGCCCTGGGGACCCACATCCCCACACACTCTGTGATTGTCCTCCCATCCATGAAACCTGAAATGTTGGTTCCAGTAAGGCTGGTGGAGATCATCATTGGGCAGATGAAAAACCCAAGGCTTGGAAAGGGCAAGGGGCTCTGGAGCTCTGGAGAGTCTGGTGTCTGGGACCCGCAGCCTCTCCCCTTGGGCTTGGTGCTTTCATGCTTTCTCCATAAATCCACCCTACCCCGCACCCATGCTGTCAGTCACCTCACTGGAAAGAGTCAAAGGAGCCTGCATCTCCCTGCGTTACAACTGACTTCAAAAGTTAGGAAGTACTTTCCCTTCTGCCAAAGATAAACAAGCTGGACACTAGGTGAAGTGGTAACAGATTTGATTCAGTTACACCCGTGCTCTAGGAAAAAGATCCATCATGAACTGAACCCAATCCCTGAAATGAAAGCCTGGATATGTTAGCTGGCATTTATTTGCAGAAGAAACAAACTTCTGTCTTTATGACAGGAGGCAGTGGTGTAAGTAGAATGAAGGCCCCCACTGAAGTTAGGCTTTATCATCTCACAGGGACTGGAGGACAGAGCAAGAATTATCCCCTGAATGTTTGTTGTTCATAGAGATGGCTCTCAGATCCTTGAGCAAACAGTTTTGGTGTGGAAGAGTTACATCTAAAGGGGCAAAGAAAAGTTTTATAATGAGAAGGTTTCTAAAGTAACTGCTCTAAGAAGGGTTTCATGGACCTACCTGCCCATCACCAGATTTTGGCTGAAACAAACAGTAAAATCTCCTGGCAGCCCACAGCTCTTTAATGGGGCCTGCGGTCATCCTAGGGACATGGCCTTAAGATTTCGCAGCTGTCCTGGAGTTTAGTCAAGTCTCTTAGGACAGAGTTTTGATGGAGTTGTTACATGCAGAGTTCTGTGGTTCTTCAGCACGATTTCAGAGGTTTTACCAAAGGACCAAAGTCATAATGGCAGGATTTGGAGCTTTCTCAGTTACCTGACACAGCGGGGTATTTGTGGGGCTGTGTCACCTGCCCCAGAGCCTTCCACTTCAGCACTAGGCTGGCTGAAACATTCCCTTTCTGTCTTGATGACCACTGTGGGGACTCTTAAGCCTGTGTGTGTGTGTGTGTGTGTGTGTGTGTGTGTGTGTGTGTGTGTGTGTGTGTGTGTGTGTGTGTATGTATATGCTTCCCTGGTGGTTCAGTAGTAAAGAATCTGTCTGCCAAGCATGAGATGTGGGTTCGATCCCTGGGTCAGAAAGATTCCCCTGGAATAGGAAATGGCAACCCACTCCAGTATTCTGGAAAATCACATGGACAGAGGAGACTGGAAGGGCCATGGGGTCATGAAGAGTCAGACACAACCTAGAGACTGAGCATGCACACGTGTGTCTGTGTGTGTGTGTGTGTGTGTGTGTGTGAACACACACACAAAGACTGGGACAGCTTCTGTTAACAATTACATTATTCTCTTTGCACTCCTTGATCTCTGGATATGAAGGTCCATTTGATTCATTGATTTTACCCAACTCATCAAAGACCCAAGCCCATCAAGAATGACAAAGTGACCTTCAGCCCACATTAGTTTGGTCTCTTGGTCACTTTGGTTTTTCCTGCCATTACCTGATGATTTCACAATTGCTTAACCTTTGTTTTAACAGCTCATGAGGTATCCACTCTCTGAAGACAAGCTGGACCAGAAGACAGCCACATCACTCATGTGGCAGTCCTACCCCATCCTGGTAAGAGTCCTGGAATCACGGGAACTCAGGGGTGTGAAGTTACAGCATGGCTTCTAAAGTGAAAATGAGGAAGTTGTTCACCTGTTCAGTGATTGCTTATTGCAATAGAGTTTTTCAGGTGGCAAAGGACTGATTAAAAGTGGTTATCTCATGCCAGTTTAGAGAGATGACTTAGGTTTATTTTGTGATTGTCAGAGGGTTTTACAAAAAATAACCTAAGTTAGATTTTGTTTATGTGCATGAAAAGCTACAGTTTTGTTTCCATGGCTTAAATGGTTTTGTCTGCACAGATAATTCATAAGTCTGGCCTCCATTTTGTATTTAATTTTAACAGTGGTCACTTTCACTTGATCTATTTCAGAGCATTCCTGAGGAACTGGCTCCAGTGGCCACTGACAAGTATTTAGGAGAGACAGATGACCCTGTCAAAAAGAAAGGCCTGTTCCTGGACTTGATAGGAGATGTAATATTTGGTGTCCCATCTGTGAATGTGGCCCGTCGCCACAGAGGTGAGTCCCGCACATTGAACAGGAGGGGGTCACCACCACGCCACCATCACTGACTCCTGCCTGGACCTCGGCACAAACACAGAGGTGGAAACTGCTGAGGGTCATCCATCCAGAACTGATTGCATTTGGGGCACTGTCCTATTTTGGTTTCCACCAGAATCAGACTCTGAGAAAAGGATCTAAATGCAGGGGTGGGGGGGTGATCCCAGATAACACTGGTAGAGGAGTGGAGAAGAGACATGAATGGAGAAGGAAGTCAGGCTACACTGTGCTGTCGAGCGAGTGTCCACCATGGACATCTGGAGCTGGGGAAGCGCTGGGAATCAGCAGAAGACGTGGCTCAGGGTTTTCCCGAGTGAGTGGCAAGAGAGCTGGGGTATTTATCCTCCAAATTCCATGAGTCATCGGTTGAAGGCTGTTCCTCAGGGCAGTTAATTCCCTGGTGCTTTGACCTTCTGCACACGTGGGCAGAGTAGTCTCTGGCTACCAAAGACCTCAGGCAAAGAGCTACAGATATGGGAGGTAGAACTCAGGCCAGTGTGCTGGGAAGCAGAGAACATGGGGAAGCACCGACAGCCTCTGCCCAGGGGCCCTCACCTGAATTACAGTAGTCTGTGGGGCCACAGGGTACATATTGAAGTTTTATCTTAGAAGCCTTCCAAGGTCAGAGCTAGCTGCAAACTAGTTTGTTAGCCAGTGGAGCTGGGGATAGCATGAGGCCAAGCGTCGGATCAGGAGTGTTGTCTGGGGGACTTCGCTAATGGTCTGTGGTTAAGACCCTGTGCTTCCAAGGCAGAGTGCAGGGGTTCGAGCCTTGATCAGGGAACTAATAGCCCACATGCTGCACAGTGCAGCCAAAAAAAAAAAAAAAAAAAAAGGAGTGTTGTCTGGGACCAAGAAAGTGCATAGGACTTTGCAAAGTGCAAAGAAAGAGTAGGAGCAGGTAGTCTGGTAAATGTCAATGTCTGTGGCCAACTTAAATTTATCCCAGTGTGTTCTGTGTCTACCACAGGGCCTTCCAACGTTGACCCGAGTCTGTGTGTGGGGTGTGAGGTCAGGGATGGATGAGCCCACCTGGAGAAGAGGTGTTCCTTTTGGGTACCTTTTGAGTTCCTCACAGGACCTTTCCTTTCCTGGAGCCCTCATTCACCTTGTCTGCAAGCCAGGAGATGGCGCTTTGGTCCAGACCTCTCTGCCTAACCATTGGAGACTTTATAAGCAAATAAAGTGTAGCTACAGCTGACATATTCTGTCACCAAGCATTCAGTAATTTGGAAGTGCCAGCTACCACTTCCTCCTTCCTAAGGTCCTGATGACCAGCCAGGGGCTGCCCGGAGTCAAATCTTTCATGTACTTGGTCCTGCCTCTTGCTGTGTGTCTGATGTGTAGTATTGCCCTCTGCATCCGTGCCGCTCCCAGCCATGCTAGGCTTGAGTTTTCTTTTATCTGACTTCTCCTGACTTTGTTTCTTTTCTTTCTTTTACACTTTTTATTTCGTATTGGAGTATAGCCGATTAACCATGTTGTGATTGTTGCAGATGGACAGCAGAGACTCAGTCATATGTATACATGACATGTCATGACTTGGAATTCAGGGTCTTATTGCCAGCACTTCCTGGAGTTTACCAATGTTATGTTTTCATTGTTGTATTTCTCTCAATATCTTTTTGATTAAAAAAAGTGTTTGTCTAAGGAAAAAAAAGCATTTTCTGAATATGAAATTAATCTTACCATTGTAGAAATTTTTAAAATAAGGGAACATATGTAGATGCAACTATGTATCACTCATAATTCCTTCACCTAAAGTATCAGCTATAAAGTTTTAACATATTTTCTTTTATTAATCTTTCCGTGTCTTATGTATAATTTTAAGATTAATTATTATGTTATGTTGTTCACGGAACACTGTATCGTAGGCATTTCCTCACCGTCAGTACTGATCCATGGAAAGTCTCAGTTATTTCATGACGTGATGGATTAGATTTCCTTCAGTGTCCCTGTCCTAGTGGATGTTTAGCCAAGCTGCTCGTTTTGATGCTACACACGACATCGTACTCAGCCTCATGTGCATATATCTTTAGCCAAGTCTGAAATCATTTTCTTGGGATTGGTTTTTAGAAGTGCAATTATTAAGCTGGGCTGTAGAAGCAGTTTAATGCCTTTAACACAGCGTGTAACCTGCGCCCTCTGCCATTGAAATGTGGAGTCTTAACTACTTGACCTCCAGGGAAGTCCCCAGAGTTCCTAACACTTCTGAGTGGCAGAGGCAAGAGTAAACCCTCGTCACAACAATTGCTGCTTGACCCTGAAGCAGCTGTTTAGCACGTGGATTATGGAACCATGGAAGGATTGTTTCCTCCAAACAACACCTCTTGCTAAACCAAGGGTGACATGATGGGGTGGAAGAAGGAGGCAACTAAATTATTCTACGTCCTCCTGTCGCGGTGGTGTATATAGTTACACCATGGAGTGGACAAATATTCAATAATATAAAGAAATTATTATAGTCATTACAAAACTACATATCCAATAATATCATTATTTTTTATACATAATGCTAAAATACTAGCAGAGGTTTCTCTGAGCGGTGCGATTATAAGTGATCATTTTGTTCATTTTCCTTTTTTCTGCATTTTCCAAATGTGATAGTGTCACAAAGCAGGGATAAGTTATGATATTCCACACCAGTCTGCCTTGGGGCCTGACCCTTGCCTAGTAGAGTCGCTGGCTGTGGCATAACAATCAATGCAAAGCACAGAGCTCCCCAGGTGGGGGGCCCACGAGTTAGCCCTCAAGGAGCAAGATGGGCATCTCTGCTGAAGCATCAGCAGAAAAAGTAATATCTTCTTTGGGCTTTGAGAGGGGGATGGAGAGAGGGGAGAAGGGAGGGGATGAGAGAGGCCAGGAGAGAGGGACTGTCCCCTTCCTCAGCCCTTTCACTCTTCTGCCACTGCTGCACACTCCCCGGGCCACGCAGGAAGCAAGACATGTGAGAAGACAGACACAAAGGAAATGCTGGATTGAGATTTCCTGAGACATGGGCAATAATTGTCCTCTTTCTGCATAGGTTTGTGTTTCAATATCTGTACTTTCAGGCCAGCAACTTGAATTTCCTTGAATTTGCTTCACTCTTGAGTAGGTGAGAAAAACACTGGAAATGCTCAAAAATAGGCAGAATCAAAGGCACCTGTTGTGCTGCAGGTATTCTCCACAGGAATGAAGAGTAACCGGCTCTCCATGAAATGTGGGCTTCCCAGGTGGCGCTAGTGGTAAAGAATCAAGAGACATAAGAGATGCTGGTTCGATCCCTGGGTCAGGAAGATCCCTTGGAGAAGGACATGGCAACCCACTCCAGTATTATTGCCTAGAGAATCCCATGGACAGAGAAGCCTGGAGAGCTATAGTCCATAGGGTGGCAAAGAGTCAAACCAGACTGAAATGTCTTAGCACACATATATCAGTGAAATGTAGTAGTATTTCTGTGTACATAAGCTGTATGTATCTAGATGTTCTAGGGTGTGAATGCATGGGTAGGCAAAGACATTTACATGTATTGACCCAACGCCTCTATAATGATAGTTATTTTTGAATCAATTTCCTCAGAGTTTCAACATTTATTCATTCATTCAATAAACACATGGCTCAAATCTAGTTCTACCTTCACCACTAACACACCCTTAAGTCATAGAATTTTTCCCAAACTCTTTCTCTGCTATGCTAATAACCAGGGGCTTCCTGCAGGGACACACAGCGTCTGGCACAGAGTTGGTTCTCACAGTGGGCAGCTGCTAATAACATTGTTGTTGTTCACTCAGGACCAGGTGTGCCACCAATTTCCTGATTGCTCACGCCCTCTCAAGACCTTGATACCATGCAGGTGTGCATCTGCTGAAATGAACTGTGTATGAATACATGTCTTACAGATGCTGGAGCCCCAACCTACATGTATGAGTTTCATTATCGCCCAAGCTTCTCATCAGAGCTGAAACCAAAGACGGTGATAGGAGACCACGGGGATGAGCTCTTCTCTGTCTTCGGGGCTCCATTTCTGAAAGGTAAGGGCCCTTTGATGACTATAAGCTTGGAGTTAGAAGATCGGGGTTCAAGTTTTGATTTGGTGACCTTGGTCCAGTTCCTCCTTCTCTCCAGGTCTTACTTTCACCAAAACAGTGTTGAAGGACAGACTCCCAACCCTTTTTTTGGTTCTAATGTACATGATGGAGAAGGCGTATCCTTGTGCCTTCATCCATGGTCACTCTAAGAATCCAAACCTGGGCATCAACAGGTCAAGCTTAAAGTATGCTTGAATAACCCAAGATCTTCTTAAAATGCAGGGTCACGCACAGGGCCCCGCTCAGGGCTAGAAGGCCACCACTCACTCTGCACTCATAAGAGCACATGAGAATGTGAGTGAGAGTAAGGTTAGAACTGCTGCTGTTCATGGTTAGAACCTTGAACAAGGACTATGTGTGTGTGTCTGTATATCCAACCATCCATCTAAAGCTCATATCTTTTTAAATTAAATATATTTAAATTATAATATTTTTAGGAATACCACTCACAAATGTCCTTAAGGTCTTTAATGTCTTCACCATCAGCAGTTATAGACAGCTTGTGTGTGACACACCCCAGGGCCATGCCTCTGAACACTTCCTCATGGATGACTATTTGAGGATCTTGCAGCTTGGTTATTTTTCAGATTCTGTGAAAACATGTGTAGATCAAGGAAACTGAGAAAAGACCCAAAGGAGAGCATCCTGGGAGGTGGGGTTAGTCTAGCAGAAACCCTGGTGTGTGTCCCTGAAACATTGAAGGGGGAAGGGCAGTCTGGTGGGCACAGTAGACAAGGCAGTCAGCTTATGGATTGACCCCAGCCCTTCACTGAGCCCTGGTGGCTCAGATGGTAAAGAATCCACCTGCAATGCGGAAGACCACGGTTCGGTCCCTGGGTTGGGAAGATCCCCTGGAGAAGGGAACGGCAACTCCGACCAGTATTCTTGCCTGGAAAATTCCATGGACAGAGGAGCCTGCCGGGGGGTACAGTCCATGAGGGTCACAAAGAATCCGACACGATTGAGTGACTTGCACTGAGTCCAGTGTCGGTAGGTGACAGTCAAGCTTAAAATATGCTTGAGTCACCCAAGATCTTCTTACAATGCAGGTTTTGACTCAGTAGGTCTGGAGTAAGGGCCCCATTTCTGAATTTCTAACAAGTTCTTAAGGGCTGCTGTAGCCCAGGAACCACACTTTGAGTAGCAATGGCTTTGTCTCCTCCCCACAGATGGTGCCTCAGAAGAGGAGATCAATCTCAGCAAGATGGTGATGAAATACTGGGCCAACTTTGCTCGGAATGGGTGAGCTGCTAGCAGAGAAGGAGCAGGGTTGGGAAGGGAAAAGGGACAGTGTGGGGGGAGCTTCCAACGTGTGATGGTCAAACGCCCCGCCCTATGACCTCTGACATGAGAGTTCCCTGTGATGGACTGGCTGCCCAAGACATAGTCAGCCTCCTGTCTCTGGAGGCATATGAGCCTTTGACAGAAATGAAGCCAGGGGGTCCCTGACAATCTCAGAGGGTTGTTGGGACCACATTGTTGCTTAGGTGAATTTCTATTTGATTCTGTTTCAGGAACCCCAATGGGGAGGGGCTTCCCCATTGGCCGGTATATGATCATAAAGAAGGGTACCTTCAGATTGGCGTCAACACTCAGGTATCCAAGAAGCTGAAAGACAAGGAAGTGGCTTTCTGGAATAAGCTTCTGTCCGGGGAGGCGGCAAAGAAGGCACCACAGTTACAACATGTTGAGCTGTGAATGGGAGGCTCAACTGGGTCCCCAGATGGAGGTTTCTCTAGAAGTGTTTATGGGCCAAAGAGGCGTCTTATTGTGGAAGCTGAGGAATTATCCGATGGGAGTGGCAGAGGTCAGGGAGGGAGAGTTTCTGTTTCTGTGGCCTCAATTTGGAAATAAATGTTCTTTTGGAGACCAAGTCAATGTCTTTGTCTTGCGCTGGAGTAAATCATCCTCATTAGTGACAGAAAGATGAAGACAGTGGGCACCATTAGCAGGAAGGTGCTCTGGCCGTTCTGGCTTGACCTCTGGACATGCCGAGTGGAGCAGGCTGGGCCCTGGGAGGTGCTGAGGGGGACGCTGCATCTGCTCCATGCCTCTGGGCCATCCACAACTCCAGTGAGAGGTTGTGGGGGACCAGAGTGCTGTGTCCCCCTCCTCCATGTGGAGCTGCCTGTAGAGATGCAGGCGACACAGAGGATGTCCCTGGGGTGGGAAAGAGGAGGACTGGGCATGGCGACACTGTGGCATGGCTGCCTGGCCCTTACTGGCCCTCCCACATGTCTGCAATTCTTTCTTCCACTTATGTATTGTCCTTCCAGGCCCCTCCCTGGGGCCATCTCTTCCAACAACTCATATGAACCCTTTCTGAGGCCTGGACCACATCAGGTCCAAGCAGTGACCACCTTGGAGTGAGTGCCTGAAGTGTCACCTGAAAACTGTCTTTTTCAGATTCCCTGGGGTGATTTCTGGCTTCTCCTGGGCTGTAGAAATCTCTAACTAATGCCATTCCCACCTTATTAGAAAGAAAAATTGGATCATCCTCAAAGTCCTGACTTTTTCTGACTGTTTCAGAGAGGCTACAAAGCAAACCATTACCCTGAAGTGTCAGGGAAGACAGGCACTGTGGAGGAGAGATGGGCATGAATGCTGGCTGACCGTCTGCCAACAGGTGGAAGATGGAATCACTGCATGTGTGAGTAGAATAAGTCTAAAATGTGAATCAACTGCAAAAGGCCAACGGTGGGCGACTATGGGAGTATAAAATCCTCAGGAGCACGGACCCATGGAGGAGTTTACACTCATTGCAGGCCTTCTCCCTGGACCTCTATAAGGGACCCATGAGAAATGCTGGTAACAGATAGTAGTTGTTGTTATTCTTATGTTGCTAAGTCGTGTCCGACTCTTCTCAACTTCATGGACTGTACATGGTCAGGCTTCTCTGTCCACGGGATTCTCCAGGCAAGAATACTGGAGTGAGTTGCCATTTCATTCTCCAGAGGAGCTTCCCAACCAAGGGATCGAACACATGTCTCCTGCATTGGCAGGCAGGTTCTTTACCCTTCAGCCACTGCAGAATCCCTTTCCCTTCGATTGAACATCAAATAGCAATTCCCTCCAGCAAACACCAGGGGGCGGAACACCTGGACTCGATTCCATTCACTCAGCACACGCTGCTCCCTAGTAAATACCACCAGGCTCTCCTGCTGCTGAATAAACATCAGCACGCAGAGGAAAACATGAAATCCTTTGTTTGGAACCAAGTCTCAGGTACACTCACCCTTCCTTAACAATGGCTAGGAAATTCCCTCCTATCCAAGTGAGTATGTGGATTTCCACTAGCCAAGGGCTAGCTTTGAGGGAAGGGCAGCTTTCAGCCTGACCTAGGGAGGAACTTGCAAATATTGAGTCAAGCCACTGCAAGGACCTGTCAGGGGTCCTGTCAGCAGCACTAGGAAAACCAAAACCGATGTTCTCTGTGAGGAGGAGGGGAGCAGAGCCACACCAGGCACGTGTGGTCCACACAATGGGGCAGTGGTGAAGTGTATCCAGAATAGGTGCACACCTTCAGTGAGTATACGTGCAGCTTATAAAAGTTTCTAATGCTAGTAATTTGTTCTTCACATATTTAGGTGAATGTATGTGTTGAAGGGGAAAATGGGTTTGATATATTTTGTTTCAAAAAAACTTTTAGAAATCCTTTTATTGACCAAAGTTTAAAACTGGGGTGTAAAAAAAAAATTTTTTTTCCATGGTGTTTTAGAAGCCAGCCCTGTGTAGATGTCAAGCAAGATGTGTGTTGGATTTCATCCCCTCCAAGTAGTTTTCCAGGCTCTCACCAAAACTGAGTTTGCAGGGATTCCCAGAGAAGGAAAATGAGGAATTGAAAACTTTCTCTGCAAACCATATTCTTAACACCAACAGAGTGAAACCTGCCATTGTCTGATGCCCTAATCATCTGGACGATGCTTTCATTTTGAGCTTAGAAGCTGAAGATATTAGAGGTGACCCCAATGAATAGGGGTGTGAGGGGGCTACTATCTGGTCCAGAACCCAGGTCTCTGGGCTTCTGGTCCAGTTCATCACCCTAGTCCTCATGGATATGAAGTTTCTGTGTCCAAGACAAAGGAAAACAGGGCCAGAATAAAGTCAACAACTTTTATTACCACTCAGGTATTTCATAGAAACAGGAATGTGGCATCGAGTCAGGTTGTATGAAAAAGAATAAACTGCAGGTTTGTCCTGGTTGCTCTATGGACACCTGGGGCAGGGTCTCCCCTACATCAGGCGCAGCAGCTGAACTTGTCCGAGGCCCCTTTGCAGACATAGCCCTGGGCACACTTGGCACAGCCCACAGGGCTGCAGGAGCATCAGCCTGGGGAAGCAACGGCAAGGTAGTCAGAGCACACGTTATCCAGCAACCCTTCCCACCAGCAGGCCTGACACAAGCTGTCCTGACACCCAGACCCTGAGTTTCATGGAGTCCGCTGTCCTGAGATCATAGCTGTTGGTTACCAGGTTAAGCTTTCCTGCCCCATGTTTGCCCAGGACAGGGTACAGGGCCTCAGAGAGACAGTGACCAGGGCCTCTGGGGACAAGAGAAAGCCAGCTCCCAGAGCCATCACTTAAAAAAGAATGTCCTCCAGGTCAAGGTGGAGGTGCTTCACAGAGCACCTCCCAGTGGGAATAGGGATGGTCTGGGCTGCTTCTACAGGAAAGGGCAGGACCAGGTCAGTGAAGCCACACATGGTCACTAGCTCATGTCCCTAAGGTGCTTCAGTCCATGAGAGAATTCAGAAACCTGAATCAGGAGGCAGGAGAACTAGGTGTAGTGAAGTGTCGGAGTTTGGTTGGGACCGTCCAGGCCTCCATTTCCCTGTTCCCTAGTGAGAGCTTGATGCTCAGTCATCTCTGAGGTGATTTCAGCTGATTCAGAATCAGTTCCTGGTGAGGCGGGTGCCAGGAAGTGCGGTCAGTGCCCTGCTCCTGCCTGCTGAGCTCTGGGTCCCTCCTAGGACTCAGATCAGCCCCCAAGTTTCCAGAGGAGGCCCTGCACTCTTCTCTTCTTGGAGGAGGGGCATCTGCAGACTTTGCAGGTGCAGGAGCCAGTGCAGATATAAGAGGCGCTAGCCAGGAAGGGAAAGGCCAGTGGTGAGCAGGGGGAAGGAGGAGCCACCGCAGCCATCAGCAGGGCCCTCCCCCTGCTCCTGGGTCAGGACCAGCCCTGGAAGAGCCCCCCTCCACTCAGGCAGATGGAGAAGCCCCAGCTCCTCTCTTTGGGTCCCAGGAAAGTAGATCCGCTTACCAGGGAAGGCCCCAGGCTCCAGATCCAGCCCAGGTTGACCGGGGCTGGGGGCCAAGTCTATGTCCTGAACCCCAAGAGGCACCATGTCCCCTCCTGCCATCAAAACCTGGCAGCTCCAAGCCTTTCTTGTAGAACTGGGTCCTGGTCTTGCTGTCCCCTGACCCCCTGGGAGAGGAGAAGGACAGTGTGGGGCCTCGGTGCCCTCAAATTTAGAATAGAGGCCAAGGGAGCCTGAAATGCTCTCAGGAGCCTGGCTGGGAAGACATTCCTGGACCAGTAAGTGACAGGGGTCCCCCTGCGATCAAACTCCACACACTCCCTTCTGGAACCTTAGGGATCCTCTATCCTGTGCCTGGGAAGCAGGCATCAGTAGGGCTCAAATCCAGGGGTCCCTCACCAGTGGGGCAGAAGCACTTGGGGTCCATCAGGAGTAAAGGCGAGGTCCAAGGTCCAAAGCAGTGGTGAAGCAGACCCACTGGTCAGGTGGGAGGCCTTGGAGCCCAGAGCCTGTCCCGTGCTCGGAGGGGAGGGGCCCGCGGGCAGAGGCCCCGCCCCCCTGCGCCCGCCCCGCCCTCAGCGCCCGGGCCGAGCGCGCTGGTCCACTTGGGTGGCGGCTGGAGCCGAGGCGCCGTGTGCCGAGCGGTAAGCGGTGTCCCAGCCTCCCCGCCGCCCGCCCCATGTTCCCCACGTGAGCAGCCACCTGTTCCCGGGGGTCTAGGAACAGGGCTCCTGTGTCCTCGCTGCTTCCCCGCCACAGACCCGGCGCCGCCGGCCTCTGGGTCGCGAACCACCCCCGCCTCCCGCTCGCTCGTGTCCCACTTGGCGGAGGCCGGGGAGTGGTGCCCCAGACCCAAGGTGGGGGTGACCCTCGCCACCATTTCCCCTTCCCCGGGGTCCCCAGGCATGGCCTGTCTCGGTCCCCACCACGGTCCTCTCGCTGCGGTTTTCCTGTAACGTCTCCTGTAACAGCTCCGCGACCCGCATTTCCTTAGGCCTCTGGTCCTCACTTCCGTTTTCCTTTCCGGAAGAGACAATGGCGCGTTTCTCCAGGCGCTCCTTTGCGTCAGTTTTCCAGCGGCTTCCCTCAGCTGTAACGGAGCCTGTGCACTCCAGGATGGAGGTTCCTTCTAGGATGCCCCCCACCCCAGGGAGATAGGCAGACCTGGCATTCAATAAGAAAGACCAGTGAGTATTACCCTGTCAATATTGCTGACAATTTCCTGACAATTACACACCTTGGAAATTGTGCCAAGCCTTGTCAATTACTTTTGCTCTTTGAATTTCACAGTAACCCCAAAGGGAAATACTAGTTACGATTGCCTTTCTCAAAGGCAAAACTGCACACGGTACAAAGAGGCTACTCAGGCAGGCTCACAGTGCTGGGAAGTTATTCCCTTCTGGTTTCTTGTCATTTCCGAATTGAAAGGAAAAGTCAGTGAGAAAACCTCCCTTTGAGCCAGAGGTGTCTTCAGCACTTCTCACTACGTAAGGCTCAATCCTGGGAGTGACACATGAGAAAGAAAAGGAATGTATATATGATTTTTTGACTCCGGTCTTACTCACCTTTTCAGTAGTGGTCATTTTTCATATAATGAAATCTTCATATAACTTTATTTTTCATATGATATATCCAAGAAAATATGAATCACTGAAAAGAAAATGGTAAAGAAATCCTGAGGCAGGTGACAGCAGAAACGGCAGGATCCTTCTGTATCTGTTAGGAGGACCCAGACTGTCTTGCTCATGGCCTTCTATCTCTAGGGTCAATGCCTCTTTTCCTGAATGGAGGGTAACCCTCTCAGGGGAACTGGTCACCTGCTCACAGGGTTGATGAGGATGACACAGAACCCAGAGCTAAGCCTCCTGTCCTTGCTTGATTCTCTGAAAGGAGGAAAATGGTTCTTATGCTAATAATCATAGTAAATAAATAGGTGATATAGATACTAAGTGCCAAACATATTTTAACAGTCTGCCCATGTATTACATTCTTTCATCCTGAGAGCCAGACACTATTATTTTGCAGAAGAAACTTAGGCATAGAGAGGTTATGTGACTAAGTGACACAGGTTGGACTGACACTCTTGCAGGCTGACTGCAGCCTCCTACCCTCACCCCCTACCAGGCACCATGTCATCCCAGGACAGGTGAGGACATGAACACCTAGCACAGAAGCAGCAGTGGGAAAGCACTGACGTGGCTGTTACAACCCTGTAAGTCACTGTGTACACAGTGAGCTCTCTGGCTTCATCCTCCCATCTCTCCAGCCAGGAGCACAACTGGTCGGTCTCTGAGCACCCTTGCAGCTCTGAATAAGGAGAGGCAGGATCAGCATCTAGCAGCATCATAATCAACACAGCATGGCAAGGCCAGGAGGTGAGACATTACTTTAGGTTCATATCTCTTGACTGTGGACTGTGTGACTTTAGGCAAGTTGTTTTACCTCTTTGTAACTAGCAGTCACTCCAGACCGTGCAGGTTCACTGAGTTTGCTCAATTGGTGGTACAGTGACTTATTCTGTGGGGCTTTTTGGAGAACATGCACAGGCCCTGTGGGCACTGGATAAGCAAGGTTCCTATCCGTCTCTGGCCTCACCCTGAGCATGTTTGCAAACCCATGAGCCTTTCTCCAAACGCTTATTGGGAGCTGCATTAATGTCAGTGTGGAACAGAAATCATAATGGACACTGTTCAGGAAGCCTGTGCTAGGAAATCAAGCCACTGTCTCATTTATTCCCCCACGTTGAAATACCATCTTTTAAATTAATTATTTATTTATATTTGGCTGTGCTGGGTCTTCCTTGCGGTGCTCAGGCTTTCTCTAGTTGCAGTTCGTGGCCTTCTCATTGCGGTGGCTCCTCATTGGGGAGCACAGGCTCTAGCTTGTGGCACACAACTGATAGGAGGCTTAGATGCTCCGTGGCACGTGGGATCTTCCTGGATCAAGGATCCAACCTGTGTCTTCTGGATTGGCAGGTGGATTCTTTACCCCTGAACCACCAGGGAAGTCTTTTTATCTTTTTTATAGAAAGGAGGAAATGGAATCCCAGAGTATCGATAACTTGCCTCTGTCAGGAAGTGGCAAGGTGACTGTTAGCAGGGATGGCTGACCCCCCATACCCATGCACTCAGCACAGGCTGGCTTTTCACACTGGGCACATGTAGGCAATCTGCATCCTGAGTTCTAAATCACAAGACCCCCCTTTCTCTTGAACATCAAATAGTAATTCCCTCCAGTGACCGCTCCCTCCAGCGACCGCTAGGGAGTGGGACACCTGGAATGGATTACCATTCACTCAGCACATGGGAGCCTGGCAGGCTAGTCCATCAGATGGCAGAGTCAGACAGGACTGAAGTGACTTAGCACACATGCATGGCAGCACACACTGCTCCCTATTAAACACCACCGGGCCCTTCAAACTACAGAATAGCCATCACATGCCAAGGAAGACATGAAGTCCTCTATCTGGTACCAAGTCTCAGGTACACTTGCTTTTGCTGGGAAAAAGATGGGAAATTCCCTCTAAATTTAAGTTAGTTTGTGGGTTTCAAGTAGCAAAGGGCTAAATTTCAAGGAAGGGTGAATTTCAGCCTGACTTAGGGAGGAATTTTCAAAGATTCAGAGCCAGGTCAGCACAGGGAGCTCTCAGGAAAAACAGTTGTCTTGTCACTGGAACTGGCCAAGCCAAGAATGATGTTCCCTCTGGGGATACCAAGCCCAGCATCTCAGGCATGTTTGCTCACAATGTGGGGCATTTGTAAAGTGTTTCTAGGGCTCATGAACACCTTCAGTGAACATACAAAAATCACAAACTTTTTAAAGTTATCATCTTCATATATTAATGTTGCTTATTATGTGTTGAATCCTAAAGTTGGTTTTACATACTGTAGATTTTAACAATTTTTTAGTAATTCATTTTTTATTTTTCAAAATAAAAATGTGGTAGAAAATAAAAACAGGTCATTTTAGTGTTTTAGAAACAAGCTGAAACATGGAAATCAAACAAGAGGAGCGTTAAATAGCATCCCCTGTAAGTACTTTTGAAGAGTCACATCACCGAGGACTGAGGTTGTCACAAATCCCCACAGAATTTTATAAAAACTGAAGCTTCTGAGCCATCAATACTCACAGTGAGAATAGAGGGGAACCAGTACCTGCCCAATGTCGTTGTGTCATGTGGACAACGTTTTCCTTTTGAACTGAGAAACCAAAGCTCTGAGAGGTAGCCTGCCCTGCTAAGACCCTCAGTTGTTAGGGGCTAATATTTGGTCTAGAGCCCAGATCTCTGCACTTCTGGTCTGTTCCCCACCCCTACCCCCAGTCCTTGTAGGCATGAAGTCTCTTTGTCCAGGACAAACAAAGGAAAACAGAGCCAGAATAAAGTCAACAACTTTACTAGAAATCACATGTCTCATAGAAGAAGGAAATGTAGCACCAGTTTAGGTTGTATGAAAAAAATATATATATAAATTTGTCATGGTTGCTCTATTGACAACTATGGCAGGCTCTCCTGAGTATCAGGCACAGCAGCTGCACTTGGCCGAGGCCCCTTTGCAGACACAGCCCTGGGCACACTTGGCACAGCCCACAGGGCAGCAGGAGCAGCAGCCTGGGGAAGAAAGGAGAGAGTGAAAGTCAGAGATAATACTACACGAAAACACCTTTCCCAACAGCAGACCTGCCACAGGCTCTTCCTCCAGGCCTAGAGGATTCTGACTTCAGGATAGAGAGCTGTCTTAAGAAGTTTGCTCTGTGACAAAAGGAAAAGGCTGCCCTGCCTCATGTGAGTACCGTATAGGGCCTTGGAGAGACAGTGACAGGGCCTCGGGACCACGGGAAGGCCACCCCCAGAAGCATCCAATGAAGTGAGAGAGTTCAGGGTCAGAGAGGAGGCAGACTAGTTACAGAGCTGGTCCCAGGAAGACCAAGTATGCTCTGGGCTGCATCTGCAGCAAAGGATATGGTTCAGAGAAGCTACACATGGTCACCAAGTTCAATATGAAGTACTCAGGACACTGGAGGGTGCACAAAGTGGCATCAGAGAAAGGAGACCTGGGTTCTAGTCCCCATTCCATCCTTGACACTATTAGGTGATTTCTATGAGCTCAGTTTACCAGTTTACCTTTCGAGAATGAGAGGTTGGGACTGAACAATCTTTATAGCTTGTATGGATCTCAATCTGTTTCAGTGCTGGGGGTGGGGGGTGGGGGGCGGGCACGGGACATGTAGGGAAGTGTGGTCAGTGTCCTGCCCCTGCCTGCTGAGCTCTGGGTCCCTCCTCAGGCTCAGCCCAGACCCCAGGTTCCCAGAGGAGGGCCCACACTCACTCTTCTTGCAGGAGGGACATCTGCAGGCCTTGCAGGTGCAGGAGCCAGCACAGCTGCAGGAGCCGCCTGCCAGGAAGGGAAAGGCCAGCAGTGAGCAGGGGGGAGGAGGAGCCACCACAGCCATCAGCAGGGCCCTCCCCATCCTCTTGGGTCAAGACCAGCGCTGGAGCTCCCAGTCCACTCAGGCAGATAGAGAAGCCCCAGCTCCTCTCTTCAGGTCCCAGGAAATTAAGTGCCCTCCTGATTTACTCCCCAGGGAAGGCCCCAGGCTCTAGACCCATCCCAGGGTGACTGGGGGTGGGGGCCAGGTCTATGTCCTGGAGCCCAAGAGGCACCATGTCCCCACCTCCCATCAAGGCCTGGCAGCTCCAAGTCCTCATCGCAGCACTGGGTCCCGGTCGAGCTGTCCCCTGACCAGGTGGGTGAGGACAAGGATGGGCTGGAACCTCAGTACATTCAATTGAATAAGAAGTAGGAATTTTCCCGGTGGTTAAGACTCCCCGCTGCCACTGCAGGGAGGCACGGGTTCCATCCCTGGTCGGGGAACTAAGATACAACAAACAAACCAAAAAAGGGGGGAGCAAAGGGAGATAAACGTTCTCATGATCCTGACTAGGAAAAACCATTGGTCCAATGACAGGAGCCCCCTTGAGCACAAACTCCACATCCTCCGTTCTCTAGCTGCTGGGACCTTCTGTCCTACGCCTGGAAGCGTGCATCCTAGGGCTCAACGCCAGGGGACCCTTACCTGTGGGGCAGGAGCAGTTTGGGTCCATTTGGAGGAAAGGCGAGGTCCGAGGTCCAGAGCAAGTGGCAAAGCAGATCCACTGGTCCGGTGGGAGGCGTGTTGGAGCCCAGGAGCCGAGAGCTATTATACCCACAGCGGGAGAGCCGGGCGCAGAGGGCCTGCCCCCGCCTGCACCCGCGCCGACCGCTGCGCCCGGGCCGGGCGGTGAGCACTACGCGCGGCCGAGCGCAAGATTCCCGGAACGCGGCTGGGTCAGTGCGCACCGAAACGCCTCCCTCCCCTTCCTCGCCTCCAACGCGGAGGGACTTTGTCCCATGCGACAAGTAGCGCCCCAGGCCTCCTACCCGCCCTTTCCCAGCTTTCCACGATGTGGGCAGCCATCGGTGTTCCCGGCGTTTACAGGAACCCAGCCCCCGAGTCCTCTCAGTCTTCCCCGCCCCCGCAACTCCTGTCTTTGCTTTCACCCTTTCCCGGAGCCCATGCGCAACCCGAGCCTCGTGCTCACATCCCAGGCTTGGCTGGAGCCCGTGTGTCGTGTGCAGAGACCTGTGATGGATGTGAGCTTCACCACCAATCCCCTGAACCCCGCTTCCCTAATGTTTCTTCCCACAGCCCCCACCGTGGATTTTGAACAGAGTTTCTCTAAAGTTTCTCCTGTAACGGCCCAGCAGCGAACTCAGCCTTCTTGTCTCCTAGCCTTCCTTACATTCTCCACGACTGAACAGATGAATGGGCACGTTTGCCCAGGGAATCCACTGCCTAGCCAGTCCACCCCTCTCCAGAATGGAGGTTCCCTAATTATACGACGCCCCCTAGGGAAAGCATCCTTGTAAGTGATAGGCAGACCTGGCATTCAATAACGAAGTAAGACCGTGGGTATTTCCCTTTGAGTAGTCCTGACAATTACATACTTTGTTTCATCACTTTTCCTCTTTGAGTTCTAACAGCTAAAGGGAAATACTACTTGGGAGCTTGTTTCCCAAAGGCAAAAAAGTACATCCAGTATAAGGACGCTACTAACCCAAGGTCATAGTGCTGGGATGTGGTGCCCCAAATGCTATTCCTGTCTCTTCTTAAGGAAAAGAGTAAGTGGTGAAGCTTCCCTGTGGCCCCTAGGTATGTGTTCAGCACTTCTCTACTGCATTAGTTCAGTCATGGGTGCCGAAGTGCTATGAAAGTAATACATATATGTCTTAGTGGCTACCATCAATGTCTAGAAGTAAATTGATCTTCATATTCATAGCGTTGAAGAGTTTGCTTTTCATGTAAATGAATTTATATGTATATAAAATGTTAAGTAAAATCTTGGTGCAGGTGACAGCAGATGGCAGAATCCTTCAGTATTTTGTTAGGAGAACTTGGACTGTCTTGCTGATGGCTTGATATCCCTAGTGCCAGCCCCTTTTCATTGGGAGAGGGGCATAACCCTCTTAGGGAAACTAGTCATCCGCTCCCATGTTTGATGAGAACAAGAGACAACACTCAGCTAGCACACCAGCTCCAGCTTATTGGTCTGGATGTAGGGAAATATATCCTATGCTTTGACTGATAATAATAATAGCTAATATTAGTAGATTACTGACCGTGTGCCAGGTTTCATTCCAATTTCTTTGCAAATATTAAATTCTTTAATCCTAAGAGCCAGACACTATTATTTTGCCTTTTAAAGCAGATGAGACTGAAGCACAAAGAGGTTATGTCATGTGGATGTGACACAGGTGGGCCTGGCACTCATGCAGGCTGATGGCAGCCCCCCTGCCCTCACCCCCTACTGGGCACCATGACATCTCACAACAGGTGAGGACACGGAACACCTGGCATGGAAGGAGCAGTGGGAAAGCACTGAGCTGGCAGTCAGAACCCTCTGCATAGCTCTGTGACCTCTCTGGCCCTCAGTCTCCCATCTCTCCAGCCAGGAACATAACTGGACCATCTCTGGGGACCCTCGCAGCTCTGAATAGGGAGAGGCAGGATTCAGCCTCCAGGGACATAATAACCCGTAGTGTGTGGCCAGGAGGTGAGACAGCTGTAGTATAAGTTCAGTCTTCTGAATTCTGACTGTATGTCCTTGGACAGGTTGCTTAACCTCTCTGGAAGATGGCACAATGACCCCAGCCCCTGCGAATTTATTCTGGCACTGGTTCATGTGCAGATCAAATGACATGAAGGGTGGGAAAGTCTTCCGAGTCTGTCCTGACACTGTGTAGCGTCTTATCCTATGGGTGTCATTGGAGGGCGTTCCCAACTGCCCCGGCACTCAGTCAGCAAGGTTCCAACCCATTCCCAGCCTCAGTCCTGGGGAATCCTCCCCAAATCCATGAGCCATTTTCTAGGAGTTTGTTGGGGCCTCAATGGATTCTCCAAATATCCACAAACTTTTGTGGATAAAGTGATTATAATGGCCACTTCTTAAAACCATATCTAGGAATCACCACTATCCCATTTATGCCCCTGCCATTGAGATGTAATCTCCTTTATACACATGTGAAAATGGAGGCTCAGGCAGTATCAAATACATGCCCAAGGCAGCTAGTGGCTAGGTAGTTGTGAACCAGGATGCTTGACACCAAAACCCATCCCCTCTTCACACAGGAAATCTGTGGGCAAGTGTGGTTCTGACTTCTAGGCCAAGTGACTTGTTTTATGGCTTTTTTTTTTTTTTTGATTGTGCAACAAATAGCGATACCCTGGAGTAGGAAGGGGAAACCTACTCCAGTTTTCTTGCCTGGAAAATTCCATGGACCAAAGAGCCTGGGGGGGAAACAATTCATGGGGTTGCAGAGAGTCAGAAACAACTGAGCCACCTGAGCACACATGCACACACCCAACTTACATTAAGTGTCCTTTTACTATTAAGATTCCTGCATTTAAAAAATAATAATGGCAATACCCTCCGCAGATGGCCAGGGGCAGTGAGCTTTGACATCAGTAACAAGTCACTGGGCTCCTCTCCAGCCTAATGAACACCACCTCGCCCTCCAAACTGGGGAATAGCTATCACCCTGCAGACGTCAAGTCCTTCACCTGGACCCAGTTCTCAGGTACACGCCCTCTTCATGGGAAACGGCTGGGTGGTGACTCCTTCCACTTTCACAGTCACTTTGCTGCTTTCATGTAGCCAAGGGCTGGATTTTGAGAGAGGGACAGATTTCAGCCTGCCCTAGGGAAGAACTCCCAAAGATTCTAAGCCAACTCACCACAGGAAGCTGGCTAGGGTGGTGGCTGTCCTGTCAGTGACCCTGGGCAAGCCAAGGCTGATGTTCTCTGCGGGTAAGCGGGGGCAAGAGCTACTTCAAGGGTGTGTGGTCCACACAGTGGGGCAGTGGTGAAGTGCTCCCAGGAGGGCTTATCCATGGCTTCGATAAACATTTGTGTAGCATTTAAAACTCTTAAATTTTCTTATTGGTTCTTCATAGATTGATGAAATTCTGTGTATTGAATCTAAAAATGGGTTTGTTTTTTTTTTACACTGTGACCTCTAAAATTTTTTTAGTACATATACCAAAGTTTAAATCTGTGAGCATTAGAAAATAAAAACTGGCCCTTCAGCAGTGTTTCAGAAGCAAGCCCTATGTAGAAGTAAAACAATTAGGGTTCGGATTTCACCCAGTCTGAGTACTTTCGAAACCTACAAACCTAATAACACTGAGGCCTGAACTTTGGTTAAGGGAAGCTCAGAGAGTGAAAATGAGAAATTGTGGAATTTCCCCATTATCAACACTTAAAATAATGAGGACAGTGAGGACCTGTATGTGCCCAATGCCTTTGTGTCACTTGGAGGATGTGTCCCCTTTTACCTGAGAAGCCAAAGCTCAGAGAGGTAACCTGACCTGTTTAAGGTACTCAGTGTCTTAGGGGCAACTGGTTAGGTCCAGAACCCAAGTCTCTGCATTTCCACTCAAGACACACAAACAGAAACAGAAGGCAGAATAGAGTCAACAAGATTTATTACAATTCACGTATTTTATAGAAAAGAGAATGTATCGCATCAAGGTAGTGAGAAAAAATTGTTAGATGCAAGTTTGTCATGGTTGCTCTGTGGACACCTGGGGCAGGCTCTCCCCAACATCAGGCACAGCAGCTGCACTTGTCCGAGGCCCCTTTGCAGACACAGCCCTGGGCACACTTGGCACAGCCCATGGGGCAGCAAGAGCAGCAGCCTGGGGGGAGTGAGAAGGAGAGATAACATTACGTGAAACCACCCTTCCCAACAGCAGGCCTGGCACAAGCTGACCCCAGGCCTTGAGGACCCTGACCTTAGGAGAGTATGCTCTGTCCTAAGAAATTCATCTCTGACACACTAAAAATTGCTCTGAGTTCAGGACAGGGCAGAGAGTCTAGAGACTGTGGTCGGGCCTTTAGAGGCAGTGAAAGGGCAGCTGCCACTCCTCAGAGGGCTTCCCAGGTGGCACTAGTGGTAAAGAACGCTTCTGCCAATGCAGGAGACATAAGAGATGTGGGTTCGATCCCTGGTTTTGGAAGATCCCCTGGAGGAGGGCATGGCAACCCACTCCAGTATCCTTGACTGGAGAATCCCATGGACAGAGGAGCCTGGATGGCTACAGTCCATTAGGGTCACAAAGAGACATGACTGAAGTGAACATACAGTGAAGTAAGCATGCACACACCCCTCAGAAACATACAGTGAAGTAAGGAAAGTGGTAAGGTTCAGAGAGGGGCAAACTGCTGCCACAGCTGTTCACCAGGGGTCAGGGAAGGACTGGGCTGCCTGTACAGCAAAGGGCGGCACCCCCAGGGCAGAGACAACGTATCTGGTCACCAAGTTCAAGAACCTAAGGTGCCCAGGACACTGGAGGGTTCACAAGGTGACATCAGAGACAAGAGACCTGGGTTCTAGGTCTAGTTTCCATCCTTGACCCCATTCGCTGACCTCTCTCAAACTTATTTAGCCATTCTAGAATGAGAGGTTGGAACAGAATCATCTCTCTGGCTCTTTCAGCTCAGATTCTGTTTCAGTGCTGGTGCAGGGGGAGGGGGGTGATGTAGGGAAGTCTGGTCAGTCCTGCTCCCTGCTGAGCTCTGGGTCCCTTCTCGGACTCAGACCCCGGGTTCCCAGAGGAGGCCCCACACTCACTCTTCTTGCAGGAGGGGCATCTGCAGGCCTTGCAGGTGCAGGAGCCAGTGCAGCTGCAGGAGCCTCCTGCCAGGAAGGGAAAGGCCAGTCGTGAGCAGCAGGGAGGAGGAGCCACCGCAGCCATCAGCAGGGCCCTCCCCCTCCTCCTGGGTCAGGACCAGCCCTGGGAGAGCTCCCCTCCACTCAGGCAGATGAAGAAACCCGGGCTCCTCTCTTCCAGTCCCAGGAAAGTAGATCCCCTTCCCAGGGAAAGCCCCCAGCTCCAGACCCAGCCCAGGTTGACTGGTACTGGGGGTCAGCTCTTTGTCCTGAATCCCAAGAGGCACCATGTCCCCTCCTGCCTTCAAGGCCCGGCAGCTCCAAGGTCTCCTCGCAGCACTGGGTCCCAGTCTAGTTGTCCCCTGACCCCCTGGGTGAGGACAAGAAGGACAGTCTTGAGCCTCAGTACTCTCCATTCAAAAATAGAGTCTGGGAATTCCCTGTGAGTCCAGTCCTTAGGATTCCCGTGCTCTCACTGCCCAGGGCCCGTGTTCAATCCCTGGTGGAGGAACTAAGATCCCACAAACCGCATGACTGGGCGGGGAGAGGGGATGGGAAATGCTCTCTCGATGCTGGCTAGGAAGAAAGCACTTCTGGGTGAACCCTGGGCGTCCACTTTCACTCAAATTCAAAATCCTCTGTCGTCTAACCCCACGGACCCTCTGTCTAGTGCCTGGCAAGGGGGCACCGTAGGCCCAGAGCCAGGGGTCGCTTACTAGTGGGGCAGGAGCACTTGGGGTCCATTTGGAGCCGAGCTGAGACCAGGGGACAAAAGTACGCGGCAAAGAAGACACACCCGATCCGGTGAGAGGCGTGTCGAGTCGAGGAGGAGCCCGCTCGCTGTGTTTGTAACCGGAGGAGACGGCCCGGGCGCAGAGGGCCTGCCCCGCCTGCACCCGCCCGGAGGCTCCGCGCCCGCGCCGCCCACAGAGCCCGGGGCCGGGCGGTGAGCCCCACGCGGGCCGAGCGCACAAGTCTCCCAGTGTCCTTGGGGCCGCTGTGCACACGGAGGGCCGCCTTTGGCCCCGGCCCGCGGAGAGGGACAGTTTGCTGGAGGTACGCGGTGTCCTAGCCTCCCTGCCCGCCCCCTCCCAATTTTCCCGAGGGCGGTAGCCACCCTGCCCCCGGCTTTTTCCGGGAACCCAGCCTGTGTGTTTTCGCCGTCTTCCCTACCCCCGACCCCCGTGCTGTAGTCTTCGGGTTCGCCACTTCCCGGAGCCAGTGTGCAACCCTAGTCTCGCGCCTACGTCCCAGGCACGGCTGGAGCCTGTGTGTCGTGTGCAGAGCCCCGTGGTGGACGTGACCTTCACCACCAAGCCCCCGACTCTCTCTTGCCCCAGCGTTCCCTGTCCTGGTCCCCGCGAAGGGCCCTAGGCAGCGTTTCTCTTAACATTTCTCTCTTAACAGCCCCCGGACCCACTCACTCAGGCCTCTGCCTCCCATCCTTCCTTCTGTTCTCCACTACTGGATGGATGGATGGGCACGTTTTTCTGGGTGCTCTTGCCCTAAACTTTTCAGGGGTTTTCCTGAACCAAGCCAGTCCACCCCATTCCAGGATGGAGGTTCCGGAAGCGTGATGACCCCAAAGAAGGAAGATCGTAGCTGTGACCTCTTGGGCTTCAGTCTCCCATCTCTTCTACTGTTAGCACTACTAGCCTGTCTCTAAGGAGCCTACCAGCTCTGAATAATGAGAGGCAGGGCTCAGCATCATATGATCTCGTAATTATTCACCTTTGGCAAGGAGGTGAGACAGCTGTAGTATAGATTCAGACCTCTTGACTGCGATCTGTGTGCCCTTGGTCAGGTCGCTTAAACTCTGGGTAATTGGCACAATCTCTCCATCCCCTGCAAGTTCACTCTGTTAAGGGGTCGATGTAGATCAGGTGATATGAAGGGTGGGCATTGAATTTGTGGTTGTCCAAATGGTGTGGCAGCATCATACCCGAGGGAGGCTGTTGCAGGGCATCCACACTCCCCCTGGCAATGGATTAGTACGTTTCCAATCAAACTTTAACCTCCCACCTTTCCCCAAGAGCTTGTTGGGATTCAGCAAGATTCTGTCCCAATAAAGTCACTGTGAACTGAAGTATCGTAATAGACACTGTTTATTAAGCCCTAGTGAGGAGCTAGGCCACTCTCACTCAATACCACGTAGAGATACAACCTTTTTATAGGAAATGGAGATGTAGAGGATTTGAGAGACTCATTCAGGATATGTGGCAGGAAGTGCAACTGCCTAAGTGAACCAGGACTGCCTGACACTAGCACCCATGCCCCCAGCACCGGCTGGCTCTAGAAATCCCCTCTTCACACAGGATACCTGTGGGTGAGTGTGGTCCTGACATTTGGGCTATGTGACTTGTCTTTCTCTTTCTCAAATAGCAAATCACTGCAAATGTTGCCAGGTGGGGGGCGGGTGGAAACCAGCCATGGCCATTGTTTACAAGTCACTCAGCACCTCTCTCCTTGCAAATACACACAGCCACAACCGCAGAATGTGACACTGCCCTGCACAGGCAGACGTGAAGTCCTTCATCAGGAACCAGTTTCCAGGTATCCTCTCTCTTGCTGGGAAATGGCTGGGCATTACCTCCTAATTCCTAGACACTTTGCTGGTTTCAAGCAGCCAAGGGCTGGATTTTGAAAGCAGAGTTCAGCCTGACCTAAAGGAACTTCCAAAGACTTAGAGCCAACTCACTGCAGGGAGCTCTCAAGGGTAGCAGGTGTCCTGTCGCCGGCACTGGACCAGATGAGATGGATGCTCCCTGTGGGGACGTGGGGAGGAGCTACTCCAGGTATGGCTGGTCCACATAGTGGGACACCTGCAAAGTGTTAGTGTTCAGCATACACCTTTGATGAACAAATGTGTAGTTTGTTTTTTTTTAAACTGAACTATAGTTCATTTACAATATTGTGTTAGTATCGCGTGAACAAACACGGTTTTTACTTGTTAAATTTTTCTTGTATTACTGTTCCTCATGTATTTATTCAAATTTGTTGCATCAATAATTGGACTTTGTATTTTGTGTCCTTGTAAATTTTTATTAGTAATTCACTTAATTTTATTTTGCCAACGTTTAGGTTTGTGAAGATAGAAAATAGAAACCACAGCCAGAAAATTCACACTAGTCTTTCAGTGCAGGGAGTTTGAGAGTCCCAGGTAGGGATTTAGGTAACTACGGGTGTGAGTCCAACTTCTTTAGAGTCTATCAAGCCTAAAATCTATGAGGAACTGAAGTTATTTAGGGCAATCAGAGGATGGAAAACGAAGCCACCAACCCTTGACATGAGAATGGAGGGGACCCTGTATCTACTCAGCACACTTAATTTACTAGGGATTAACGTTTTGTTCCAGTAGCCACGTCTCTACAGTTCTCATCCAGTCTCCTACACCAGTCCTGGATGGCACAAAAGCCCTTATTCCGAATGCACAGAAAAGAAAGCTGAATCAGAATAGTGTCAACAACCTTTATTACCATTCAATATTTCCTAGGAAAAGGAATGTAGCAATCGTCAGAGTTGTATAAAAATGCAGGTTGGCCCACGTTCCTCCATTGATACCCGTGAGCAGGCTCTCCCCGACATCAGGCACAACAGCTGCACTTGTCTGAGGCTCCTTTGCAGATGCATCCCTGGGCACACTTGGCACAGCCCACGGGGCAGCAGGAGCAGCAGCCTGTGGAGAGATGGGGAAAGCAGGTGTCAGCGACCTGCAGGCAGGCACCTCCCTGCCCAACAGCAACCTTGCAACAAAGCCCTCAGACCCAGAGGATTCTGAGTGCAGAAAAACAGGCCCCAAGACAGCTCGGAGGACCTCTGGCATTTGAGTTCTACTAGGAAATGGCTGCCTGGCTCCATCTAAGCCCAGTACAGGGCAGAAAGTTAGAAGCAGCAGTGACAGGTGGGTGCCCAGCAGCAGAAGAGGGCCAGCCCCCCAAAACCATGCACTCAGAACCCACTCTGGGTTCCCTCCCACCCCCTAGCTGCAGCACTCCCCACCCACTCCCTCCCTGGGTTCCCAGAGGAGGCCCCACACTCACTCTTCTTGCAGGAGGGACATCTGCAGGCCTTGCAGGTGCAGGAGCCAGCGCAGCTGCAGGAGCCGCCTGCCAGGAAGGGAAAGGCCAGTGGTGAGCAGGGGGGAGGAGGAGCCACTGCAGACATCAGCAGGGCCGTCCCCCTCCTCCTGGGAACTCCCACCAGCACAGAACAGACAGAAGGCTCATTCCCATCCCCACCCTCCTTCTCTGCCCTTCGGTGCAAAGGGCTGTGTATTGTCTTGTATTCACCCTCAGGGATGAGCCCAGGCTTCGGTGCCCATTCAGGAAGCCTGGGTCTGGTGGCCGGGACCTTCTGTCTGAGCCCAGAAGAGACAATATCCCCTCCCCACCCAGCCTAGGCAATACGGAGGCCTGGACAGAGCACTGGAGCCGACCCAGAGGCCCCGTGACACCTGCATGATGTGGGACCGGGCAGCCTTCAGCCTCAGACCTCTTGACTCTGAAACGGAAGACTCTAGGAGGAAGGGAAAGCTCTAATGGGAGATGAAGGCGCTAGTTTTGGGAGAAAGCACATGCTGGGTTAACTACAGAAGCTCACCCCAAATACTCCCTCTTCTAAACCCAAGGACACTTCTTGGTATTGGGGAGGGGACATCCGAAGCCCCAGAGCCAGGGATCCCTTACCAGTGGAGCAGGAGCAGTTGGGGTCCATTCGGAGAAGAGATGAGGCCGTTCAAAGCAAGTGGCCAAGAAGAAGTACTCAGGCCGGTTGGAATCCAGGAACGCGCGGTTCAGTTTATACCCAAAGGAGGCGGCCCGGGCGCAGAGGCCCCGCCCCGGCCTGCACTCCGCCCGCCCCGCTCGGTGGATCCATGCGGTCCGCTCCGCCCCGCTGGGCTGAGCGCACCTGGCGGCGCCCGCCGAGCGCAGGTTCAGTGAGCAAGACTTCGGTCCGTGCGCAGTGCCCGGACCGCCCTCTTTGGCACTAGAACTCGCGGAGGGAACGTGTGCCGCGTTGCTCTCGGTGTCCCAGCTTCTCTGCCCGCCCCTTCCCAATTTTCCCAAGGTAGGATGCCACCTTTGTTTCAGGATCTTCCAAGAACCCAATCATCCGTCTTCCCCCCACCCCAACCCCCCTCGCCGCCCGTTCCTTTGTACCCAGGTTCTCAAGTTCGTCCTTTCCGGAGCCCGTGTGCAACCCCAGCCTGTGCTCACGTCCCTGCTGAAAGAGGGCGGTGGAAAAACCCGAACATTTTCTCCCCCAGTGCTCAGAAGGCCTTTGGCCCTGTTTTTCTGTCTCAATTCAAGGCGATTGCGCCCGGGGCGCCTCCTGTGAGTATAAACGGAAATGGCCTCTGCTCCCATCCTTCCTCCACTCTCTAGTTTGAAGGGATATATGGGCACATTTGTTTGGGTCCTTTACGTATCTCTACAGCCTAGCCAGCCCACTTCACTCCAGAAAAGATGTTCAGAAAGTGGGATGCGTCCCGAGGAGGGATTTTTTTAGGTGATAGTCAGACCTAGCCTTATATATTTTGTAATTGTTTCCCTTTCAATATTACTATTTGACAGCATTTTGTGTGTGTCACACCTGGTTAATCTTGTTTTTTTTTAATCTTTCATCCCTCACAATGAATCTAAAAGAGGAACAATATTATTTATGAGCCCATTTGGCTGATGGGAAGGGAAGTCACAAGGATGTTAAGTAACTTGCCCACAGAGCTAGGAATTAGTGCCACTGGATCTGACTCCAGTCAGCTTCCCAAGGGAAGGAAAAGGTCAAGGATCAAGTTTTCCTTTAATGTGTCTTCAACATCAGTGTACTGCTTGAGATCTTTTAAAGAGAGATAGGCCTCGAGCTTATCAACTCTCCAGGCTTGTGTTGTGATTTTGTCTTTAGGGACCTAGACTGTCTTTTCCTTCTCCGAGACACCACACTGATCCCAGTACATTGATGGTATGCTGATTGGAGCTAGTTGCAAAACATAGCAAGTACTCTAGGCTAATGGATAAGACTTCAATGGTGCTACCACAGCCTGTGTAACAGAGGAGACCCCTTAGGGCATCTCTTAGTACTGCCCTGCCCTGAGATTAAAGTCAGTGGGAAATTACTGTAACAACCCAATCAAGGCCAGACTGATAAAGGCCCAGACCCTTCA
Source organism: Okapia johnstoni (assembly GCA_024291935.2). Classification (NCBI taxonomy): domain Eukaryota; kingdom Metazoa; phylum Chordata; class Mammalia; order Artiodactyla; family Giraffidae; genus Okapia; species Okapia johnstoni. The sequence continues at coordinate 87,265,596 of CM044310.1, forward strand.
AAAATGAAGGTTTAGGGTCAGCCCACCAGATCAAGAACCATGACCAGATGAGGTACATGCAGGGGGCAAAGTGAACACAGAGTAGGTAGGAGAAGAAGGTATTTATAAATGTCAGCTGTGACCATATGACTGGTTCCAGAAACAGAAATGACAACTATAACTGTTATGAGTACTTCTTCATTATTTTCTTACAAATATGTTATATATAAATATGTAAATGATGTAATATATTTGTTGTTGTTTAGTCACTAAGTTGTGTCCATGACCCCATGGACTGTAGCCCGCCAGGCTCCTCTGGCCATGGGAATTTCCCAGGCAAGAATACTGTAGTGGGTTGCCGTTTCCTTCTCCAGGGGATCTTTCCTATCCAGGGATCAAACCTGCATCAAATCTGCATTGGCAGGCAGATTCTCTACCCCTGAGCCACCAGGGAAGCGCATGTAATATATATATAAATAGGTAAATATATATGTATATGGCAAATATCTTTGTTTTCTTCCCTCTTTTATTCCCTTCTCATATAACATAGAATGTATTGACTGTACATTGTAGTATTTATGTATTGTTAATATCACAGTATTTAAGTTACATGATAGCAAGTACAAAAGTGATCATCACCCAAGGACTTTGCATGCCCCTTTGAGGACAGTGTTATACATTTTCAGTTGTAGGTAAGGTAGTTGTGTTGTGTTAGACAGAAGTATGACCTTGTTGTTGTCTTTGTTTGGAGATTAAGTATGGTTTAAGAAGTTGTATGGGTGACGAGTGGTGGTCTATAATGGTTAGTTTTCCGTGCCAACATGCCTAGGCTATCATACTCAGTCCTTGATCACACATGCTAGCCTGATGTTGCTGTGAAGGTGGGTGTTTTTTTTGACATGATTAACATTTAGATCAGTATACTTTGAGAAAAGCAGATTACCCTTCATAATGTGGAAGGCCTCATCCAGTCAGTGGAGGCCTTAGAGAAAAAATGAGGTCTCTTGAAAAGGAGAGAATTGGGCTTCCAGATGGCCTTTAAACTCAGGATTGCAACCAACGTCAACTCCTACTAGAATTTCCAGGCTGCTGGCTGGCCCTGCAAATTTCAATCATGCAAGTTTCCACAGTTACATAAGCCAATTTCCTAAATCTGGCTCTCTCTCTCTCTCTCTTTCTATCTACATCCTACCGGTTCTGTTTCTCTGGAGATGCTGATACAAATATATTTTAAAACATATAAATCATTTAAATGTTAAATACTGGTGCAAGTGTGGTAGCAGAAATTGCAGGCAATTGTCTGTATGCACCATAAGGGCACAAACTGTTGTGCTTGGGGTTATAAACCCCCAGTGCTGATCACAGTTTTGTGAGAATCAATGACTCTTTTTGGACCACAGGTCATGTGCTCAAGTGGTTGATGAAGACAACACAGGACATACACCTAGGTGTACCAGCACTGCAGCTGTGCCTAGAGGGTACTTGAATAGCCTCTATGTTATGAATAATAATGATAATAAATAGCTGACACCATATGCCAAGTACCATACCAAGTTTTTACATGTATTAGTTCTTTAATCTCCTGAGCCATATGCTTTTGTTTAAAAAATATTTATTTATTTGGCTGTGCCAGGTCATAGTTGTCGCACATGGGATTCAGTTCCCTCACCAGGGATCGAACCTGGGCCCCCTGCATTGAGAGCGCAGTCTTAGCCACTGGACCACCAGGGAAGTCCCTGCGCCATATGCTTTTATTTTGCCCCTCAAACAGTGGATGAGACTGAGCCACAGAGAAGTTATGTCCTACGACTGTAAGGGATGCAGGTAGGATTGGCACGCTTGCAGGCTGACTGTAGCATTCTGCCCCCACCCAGGCTCCTACGCCCCAACTTCACATGACCAAAAAGGGTGCTGAAAGCTGGCCCAGGGGCAGCAGTGGGAAGTGCACTGAGCAGGTAGCTCTGTGACCTCTCTGGAATTCAGTTTCCCACATATCAAGTCAGGAGCACATTTGGACCTTTTCGAAAGGTGCTTCTACCTCTGAATAGGGAGAGGCAGGGTTTAGCATTCAGTGACATGATCTACCAGCTGTGGCCAGGGGGTGAGGTCAGCTATAGTATAGGTTCAGGCCTCTGACTTCTGAGCTGTGTGTCCTTGGGCAGGTTGCTTAACCTCTCTGAAATCGGCAGTCACTCCAGCCCCTGCACATTCACTCTCTCACTGGTTCCCGTGCAAATCAGATGACATGGGTGGGAATGTGTCCAAATGCTGTGGCAGCATCTTGTCCTGGGGGTGCTCACTGGATGTCATCCATACTCCCTTTAGCACCAGATCAGCAAATTTCCAATCTCATCCTTAACCTCCAGCCCAGAGTATTGCTTCTAAACCAATGAGCCTTTCCCCAAGAGCTTGTTGGGAGCTGAAAGGATTCTCTCTCCACGAATGTCAGTGTGGATATAGTGATCAGAACGGCCATTGTTTATTAAGCCAGGACACTATCATTTAATCCCCACATAGAGATATAATCTCCTTTTTACAAATGGGAAAAAGGGGGCTTCCCTGGTGGCTCAGTGGTAAAGAATCCGCCTGCCAGTGCGGGAGCCACAGGTTTGATTCCTGATCCAGGAAGATTCCACGGGCCATGAAGCAGCTAAGCCCATGTGCCACAACTATCAGGCCTGTGCTCCACAACAAGAGAAGCCACTGCAATGAGAAGCCGGTGCACCACAACTAGAGAGTAGCCCCCGCTCACCACAACTAGAGAAAAACCCACACAGCAACAAAGACCCAGCACACCCAAAAATTAAAAAAAATTAAATATATATATATATATATTTTTTAATAGGAGAATGGAGACTCAGAGATGTTGAGTAACTTTCCCAGGGCTTACCACTTGTGGCAAAATAGGCTGTGAGCTGCAACACCCATGCCCTCAGCACAGGCTGACTCCTGGGATCTCCTCTTTACCTAGGGCACCTGTGGGCAAGTGTGGTCTTGACTTCGGGGTCACATGACTTGCCTTTCCCTTTTATTTGACATCAAATAGAAATTCTCTCTGCAAGCAGCCAGGGGGGACTAACCGTTGGCATTAATTATAAGTCACTGGGCACCTCAGTCCTGCCTGACGAACACCACCACACCCTCCAAACTGCCATCACCTAGCTCTGGCAGACATGAAATACTCGCATCTGGATCCAATTCTCAAGCATCTGCCCTCTTCATGGGAAATGGCTGGGTAATTTCCTCCGAATCCCTGGTTACTTTGCTGTTTTCAGGTAGCCAAGGGCTGGATTTTGGAGGGACTGATCTCAGCCTGAGCAACGGAACAGCTTCCAAAGATTGAGCACCAGGTCCCAGCAGGCAGTGGATCTATTGTGAGTGGCACTAGGCAAGTCAAGTGTCTGTTCCCTGTGTGGATGCCAGGGGTGGGACCAGGGGTGGGAGGGCAGTGCTGTGCAACGTGTGTGGGGTCCCCACCCTGGGTCTACTTTATGAGTTGTTTCCGGTTGCTCTTGGACAGTTGATGAATGTATGCGCAGTGTTCCTTTTTGTTTGTTTTTTTTGACTGCACTTGGTCTTAGTTGCAGCATGCAAGATCTTTAGTTATGGCATGTGGGATCTAGGTACACTGCCAGGGGTCGAACCTAAGCCCCCTGCATTGGGATTGCAAAGTCTTAGCCACTGGACCAGGGAAGTCCCCCTGTGCAATATTTTAAAATCTGATTTTGTTTGTTCTTCATATAGTGATTGAAATGATGTGTGTTGAATCTAAAAATATGGGCTTTGTGTTGTTCCTTTATGGCATTTTTATAGTAATTATTATTATTATTATTATTATTATTATTTTTAACCAATATTTAGATCTGTGATGGATGGGAAGTAAAATATGTTTCTTCACCACAGGGATTTATTTTAGAAGCCCCATTTATATTGAAGCAGGAGGGGTTTTAGTCGCTTTCAAGCCTAAAACCCAAGAGCAACAGAAATTGAACAGGGAAACCATACAGAATGAAAATTCTAGACCAAGAAGCTTCTGTGCCACCAACCCTTGACTTGAAAACAGAGGGGACCCTACATGTGCCCAGTGTCCTTGTAGCATCTGCCCTAAGTCACTTCCATTTTACAGAAAATGAAGCTCAGTGCCGAAATGTGGCTCAAACAAGGCACTAGGTTTGTCAGGGGTTAACATTTCCATCTAGAAACCGAGTCTCTATACTTCTAGCCCAATCCCTCACCGCAGCCCTGGTCGAGTCAAAGAAAACAGTCAGAATAAAGCCAACCACTTTTATTATCATTCTTGTATTTTATAGGACAAAAAAAGAGGATGTAACGAACGGGTCAGGTTATTTAAAAAAAAAAAAATGCAGGTTTGTACACGTTCTATTTACACCGGGGAGCAGGCTCTCCCCGCCTTCAGGCGCAGCAGCTGCACTTGTCCGAGGCCCCTTTGCAGACGCAGCCCTGGGCACACTTGGCACAGCCCACGGGGCAGCAGGAGCAGCAGCCTGGGGAAGGGAAGGGGGCGGCACTGATGAGCGCTTGGGACAACGGATTAAGAAGGCTTCCCGCCCTCTCCAGTGGGGGCGCCACCTTCCCTGGGGAAGGAGCACCCACTGCGCTGTTTAAAATTCCCCTCCAGTGGTGTAGGGGCTTCCCTGGTGGCTCAGACGGTAAAGAATCCTCCTGCAAGGGCGGGGGGTGTGATGCTGGGCGCGGGGAGTGGGGCGTGGGAGGGGTAGACAGAGAAAATCCCACTTACTCTTCTTGCAGGAGGCGCACTTGCAATCTTTGCATTTGCAGGAGCCGGCACACGTGCAGGATTCACCTGCCAGGAGAAAGATGCAAGAATGGCCCCTGGAGAACCGAACGCGGGCATGCGGGCTAGCATCCCGAGTTTGAGTCCCAGTTCCGCAACCAATTCGTGGGAACCTGGGCGAGACACGAACTCGAATCGCCTTATCGGTCAAACGGGGTCTCCTAGTTGAACTCAGGGGAGAGGAGGGTACACCGAAACCCTTTCGAAAGGGGCAAACAGTGCCCTGAAAGTGAGTGATGAGGAGTCAGAGATTCTCCTCTAGCTCTGCGATTGACACCTAGCCCCAAACCAGACGTCCTTACCCGCGGTGCAGGAGCAGTTGGGATCCATGGCGAACTGAAGCGGAGGTTGGGATCCGGAGACGGCTGCGCAAAGGATGGCGAGAATGTCGAAGGGCCGTGATGGAGCGGAGCGGGCGGTGGGCTGCCTTTATAGCTAGAAGGAGCAGGGATGAGTGCAAAAACCCTCCGGGGCCGGGCGCTGCCTGTACCCGCCCCGCGCTGAGTCACTGGCGGGCCGAGCGGCTCGCTGAGCTGTGCACACGGGCCACCAGGCATCGGTTCCCAGAAGCCGCCCTACGTGCACCAGGGCAATGGAGGGGAGGGCCGAGTGCAGAGCAGGGAACACCGCGTGCAGGGCGACCCGGGCTGTGCGCCGAGCCCCCTGCCCCTGCTCTCTGCGTGTGCAGAGTTTCCGCCACCGCCTTCCCTTCCCCCAGCTCTCCCGCCCCTCCCCTCCCCCAGCCCCCTGCTTTGTACCCTGTGCTTGCCGGGCCTGAGTAGTTAGAGAGTTGATCCTGAGGATCCTGTTCAGTTCAGTTCAGTTCAGTCGCGCAGTCTTGTCCGACCTTTGCGACCCCGTGGACTGCAGCACTCCAAGCCTCCCTGTCCATCACCAACTCCCGGAGTTTACTCAAACTCATGTCCATTGAATCAGTGATGCCATCCAGCTCGGGTGGAAAAAGCGGTTGGAACTCAGGACAGATTACACAAAACTTTTCCTACCTGTCAAGACTTAAAAATTGTGCAGCCTCCTACTGAATCCGGTGGGATGATTATTGATGTTGTACTGTAGACGCTATGGGGGAGTCAGTAAGCCTGTTATGCAGGAGCTCTCATTTAATCCTCCATCAACCCTGTGAGGTAAGGACCAGTCATCATTCGCATTTTAGAGTATGGAGGCCCAGAGAGGTTAAGTAACTTTCCCAGAGTCACAGAGCTAGTGAGTGGCAGAGCCTGGTGATTCAAATCAGTGGGCCCAACAGATGCTGAAGTCCCTCTAAGGGTAGACATTACCACCAGGGCAGACCAAGGATCAAGAAGCCACAAGCTTTGTGCTCATGAAACTCAGAGTCACAGGGGCAGCCTCACTGGGGCATGGGGAAAAGTAATACCAGGGTCGTGGCTAGGATGGGGGCAGGGGGAGCAGAGTTGGGAGACCCAGCCCAACCTGGGAGGAGATGGGCAAGCACCTTGGGCTTGAGGGTGAGAAAGTCTTCTCCAGGCAGGGGAAGAGAAAGGAGTTGTGTACCAGCGCCTGGAAGAAGCAACCGGATGGAAAGTTGGCACTGCCTTGGGACATTGGGAAGGGAAAACCCCACAAGAAACTTCTTCCCTAGTGGATGCAGAGGGGAAGGGGGGAGGTGGTGTCCAAATTCCTCTCTGCGGAGACACATCCTGCTCCGTTGCTGGCACATGTCTGAATGCTAAGCAACGGATCTTAGATCATCCTGCCCAGGATGAGTCATCGGAGGACCGGGTTACTGGAAAGTTCCTAGCGGGCTTAGAGGATGCTATTTGCTGCAGTGCGGAGTTCAGTGAGGGGGTGGGCAGAGGACAGGCTGTCCTTGGAGCATTTACTGTAAAATCCTGTGGAAATATCTTCACAGCTCACCTCAAACATCACTTCCTGCTGGGAGCCCATCCTGACCCTAGCACCTAGGTCAGCTAGGTGCTAGCTGACCTAGCCCGAGGAACATGCTGGTAAACAGCCTGTTCTTTTCCTTCTTGGCATTTCCTGTGTCTGTAATGTGTTGGAACGTGTGTGATTCTGGGATCCGTGTCTGGGTCCCTCCACCCTTGCCTCCGCTGAAAACACCAAGAGAACTCACTGCCCCTGATATGTGTCTACAGCACTCAGCCCAGGGCCAAGCTTACGGTAGGCACTTAATAAATATTTGTCAAATCAATTAATGAGGGTAAATCCATCCATGTGTCTTCCCTTCCCAGCTCCCCTTCCCCCCGGCATTAGGGCTGATTACAAAATGAAAGTGAAAAAAAACCGTTTTTCACCACTCTGGGACCTGTGTGGTCACTCAGAAACTCCAAGCAGGGCAAGAGAGTTGAACTGTCAGAAGGACTTAATCCTAATGCTCACTGCACCACTCACAGGCTAAGTGACCTTGGGGATGTTATGGGCTGGGGCTCCCCCTGCCCCACCCCAAGCATCAGTTTACTCATCTGTCAAATGATTAGATTTACTAGAATTGGAGGCTCACATGCAAACACACTCTGATTTGAGAGCCAAGCTCTCAGGAGTCTCGCTGTGTCTGGCAGCTCCGTGGACTGAGGGCATGGAAGGGCCTCTGTTTGGATGATGGGCAGATTTTGTTGTTATTTACATGTGCACATGCATTATATGCAAAATTCCAGGTCTCTAATAAGCCAGATGGTCACTTGTCCACTCAGGGGAAACAATCCGACTCTACGAGGAAGACAATAAAGCTTGTTTTGGCCCCAAAAAGTGTTGAATCAAGCCCTGGGTTTGGGCCATCTGTGTTGGCAGTAAAATTTGTTTTCAGGTCGAAGCTGTCTTGCTTGAGTCATTTTGATTCTGTGAGGGAAGGGATGACCAATCAACAAAGGTGAAGGGCAGCCCAGGCCCAGTTTTGCTCATCTCTGTACTCCTGAAAGCCTCATTGTACTGGGGGGACAGGGGTGGAGAGGAAGAGTGCCTGCCCTCCTCACGTGGTGGGAAGTGAGGAAAATGAAGCCAAGCAGTGTAAAATGAGGAGTGTTAAACGCAGGTTGGGTGTGAGTCATCAGTGTGAGGCAATGATGTGGCCTCAGCCTGCATTAATAGTACTATGCCATCTAGAATGAAGCATACTTCTACTGCTGAGTCATCCATCCTTCCCCTATGGCAGTATCCTTAGCCTTCCTTTGTAGAATCGCTCTTTCCTACTCTTAGTCCATATGATTTGGATGGAATAGGCCCCATCTGTGGGCTCTGAGGACATTCCCTCTTCCTGGCCACAGTGACTGACTCTGATTGGGTCATGTAGTCATGAACCAGAGAGAATCAATGAAACTCCTGCTGGAAATGCTGGGAGAATGATAGATATACTCTTTCCATCTAGACTTGAACCTAGAAGGATGTGAAGCTGAGTTTCTAAAGCCTTTGCTCCATGAGAAGGAGTCAAGAATAAGTTCATCGTAAAGGAGATGGAGCCTGATGATATCATTGGAGCACCTGGATCCAGCCAAGCCTGAAGCCACTGTGAGTCCAAAATTTCTTTTGTTTAAATCATTCTGGAAATAAGATTCCTAACTGGCATGGTTGGGCAGACCACCCTGAGGGCTGTGTTCATGGCTGGACTTCAACAGTCCAGAAAACAGTTAATAACAAAAATCCTAAGACCCAAAACCCCATCATGTGAGTAACAGCTGAGAGGAGTGGGCGGTTTCAGTCTGCAAGAAAACAGTTACCTTCAGGTGTGTGGACAGTGGTTGCTCCAATTCTCTGTAGCTGTGCAACAAACCGGGCTTCCTTGGTGGCCTAGATGGTAAAGAATCTGCCTGCAATGCAGGAGACCCAGGTTCTATCCCTGGGTCGGGAAGTTCCCTTGGAGAAGGTAAAATGGCAACCCACTCCAGTATTCTTGCCTGAATAATCCCATGGACTGAGGCGCCTGATGGGCTACAGTCCATGGAGTCGCAAAGAGTTGGACACGACTGAGTGAGTAACTTTGATTTGTGCAACTAATCACCCAAAACTTTGCAAGTTAAGACAAGAACCGGTTTATTCTTTCTTGGTTTTGTGGGTCAGGAATTTGAGAAGGGCTCATTTGGGTGATTCTTTTGTTTCATGTGTCACTGTCTGAGGTCACTTGGTGGCATTCAGTCAGTGGAGGGGGCTGGTCTGGCACCCACTCACGTGTCTGGCACCCTCACAGACAGGGGCTAGAGGGCTGAACTCAGCAGGAATTAAAGACCAGAGCTCCCTCTTGTGGTCTCTTCAGCATGTGGCCACAGGGCATTTAGGTTTCTTACATTTGGCTCTGGGCGCCAAGGGTGCAAGTCCCAAGAGACTGGAGCGGTATCTGTGAGGCTCTTGAGCCCTGAGCCCTGAAACTAGCACAGGTCACTTTCACCACATTTGATTGGTCAAGAAGCCACAGATTTGAGGGGGAAGGATGAAGACCCCAGGACTTGATGGGAGGAATGAACGTTTGCAGTTATCTCTAATCTGCCCTAGTCGTCGTGGGGCATAATATTGAGCACGTACTATGCATCAGAACACTCTGAGTTGACTTCACTTAGACCTCAGCGCAGTCCTTACAGCCCTGATGCTGTTAGTCTCTCCAGGTTACAGACGAGGCACTGGAGAGTCGTACAGAGGCCAGCTCTGGGTCACACAGCTGGAAGCGGCAGCATGGGGATTTGAACCCAGGACTCTCTGACTCCACAACTACGTGTTTATGCCATACTGAAAAGAAGAAATTAGACTTGTGCTCTGTGGTCCCAAGGGCAGAACCAGGAAAAAAAAAGACTCTGTTCTGGGTAGGAAAAGGCTTATCTGGCCATTAGAGCTGGTGACTTCGAAGGGATGGCCTGGGGAGATAGTTTCCTGTCACCATGGCAGTAGGAACAGAGGCTGGTGGAGTCTGACAGACTAGCTGGTGGGATAGAAACAATATATTTCTTGTGAGAAGATCATCAACATTATGGAGGTGATGAACTGGCCTACCTCTACAGGATCTTCCTTCAGATCACCAATGCCCTGGGCACCTCTGTCACCACTATCACACACGCGCTCATCAAAGACACCCTTACATATATATATATATTATACACACACACACACATATAGTTTAAATTTCCCTTTTAAGGTGATTAGCATTATACTACATGTACATCTTGGTTTTTTCCCCACTAAATGATAAGTTGTGGTGGTCTTTCCATAGCAGTACCCAGAGCCTCATAGCATTCTTTTTATTAGACGTTCATATGACCAATTTTATACCTCCCTCTTGAAGGATATTCACCTTGTTTTGAGGTTTCTGTGGATACCAACAATGGGCAGTGAACTTCCTGGGTTGAAGGCATGTGCGTTTTAAATTTGAGTAACTACTGTTAAAATACCCTCCAAGATTCTGCTTTTGATTCTTTTGGGCATATACCCAGAAGTGGAATTGCTGGTCATAAGATACTTCTATTTTTATTTTTTTGAGGAACCTTCATCTTACATTTTCTCCAGTGCTGCATAAGAGTTCCAGTTTCTCCACATCCTTGTCAACAGTTGCTATTTTCTGGGTGTTGGTTGTAGTTTCATTTTTGTTTTTTTGATAGTAGTCATCTGCTATAGTCTGAATGTTTGTGTCCTCTGGGGCCTTTGAGAGGTGATGAGGTCACGAGGGTGGAGCTCTCATGAACAGGATTAGTGCTTCTATAAAAGAGACCCCACAGAGCCCGTAGTGCTTTCCACCATGTGAGGATGCGATGAGAAGCCTTTGACCCAGAAAAGGGGCTTCACCCAACCATGCTGGCACCCTAATATCAGATTTCTAGCCTCTCAAACTGTGAGAAACAGATTTCTGCTATTTGTAAGCTGCCCAGTCTGTAGTATCAGAGAAGGCAATGGCATCCCACTCCAGTACTCTTGCCTGGAAAATCCCATGGACGGAGGAGCCTGATAGGCTGCAGTCCATGGGGTCACTAGGAGTCAGACATGACTGAGCGACTTTCCTTTTCACTTTCACTTTCATGCACTGGAGAAGGAAATGGCAACCCACTCCAGTGTTCTTGCCTGGAGAATCCCGGGGACACAGGAGCCTGGTGGGCTGCCGTCTATGGGGTCGCACAGAGCTGGACAGACACGACTGAAGCAACTTAGCAGCAGCAGCAGCAGCAGCAGCAGTCTGTAGTATTTTGTTATACCAGCCCAAAGGGACAGATGCTATCCTAGTGGGTATAGGTGATTTAGCTTTGTTTTGATGCTTTTTGTAACACAAAGCAAGCCAGAAACAGAGGAAACAAGCAGGATTAGGTTTTAGTCAGACAGCCTAGATTCAAATCCTGCGTCTGCCACCTTCAAGCTTCATTGCTAAGTTGTGTCCAACTCTTTTGCGACCCCATGGACTGTGTAGCCCACCAGGCTCCTCTGTCTATGGGATTTCCGAGGCAAGAATTCCCTTCTCCAGGGGATCTTCTCGACCCAGGAATCGAACCCATCACCTGCTTTGGCAAGCAGATTCTTTACTACTGAGCCACCAGGAAAGCCCACCATCTTTCAGTTTTGTGGCATGTTAAACACAGGACAACAGGCTCAAAATGGAGTCACTTATGGTAAGCTCCAGGTCACCAGAGACTTTGGCTCTCCAGAAATGGAATCTTGAACCACTCAGGAATCACCTGATCAGCACTAGTTAGGTAATCTACCTGCGAGAGCCCTGCCACCCCCTGAAGGAAAGTAACTGCAGTAACCAACCAGCCTTTCTGCCCGTCATAGCTCCCTTCTTTCTTGCCGGCTATAGAAGTCTTCTGCTTTGTGCAGTTCCTCAGAGCTCCTTTCTGTCTGCTACATTCAATGCTGCCCAGTATGAATACGTATTTGCTCAAATCAACTCTTAAAAATGTTAATATGCCTCAGTTTACCTTTCAACAGACCACATACAAATTTTACCCCAAGCCCTATGGGCCCACCTGTAAAATGGGTAAAATAGTCATACTATTCTAGAGTTGTATGGATCAAGTAAGATAGTGTCCTTAATAGGATTTTGCACAAGATAATCTCACATTTATTAATCTTTTAGGTGTCTTATTTAAGAGAGTCACCCCCAGAATTCCCTGGTGGTCCAGTGGTTAGGACTCTGTGCTTCCACTGCAAGGGACGTGGGTTCCGTCCTTGCTGGGGAACTAGGATGTCACAAGCCATGGGGTGAGGCCAGGGAGGCGGGCGGGAACAGTCATCTCCACCCCATAGTACTCAGTATACTCCTGTTTTCCTCTGCCAACTTCTTTCACAGCTTTGATTTTGCTCCTGGGTATTTAGTCAATTGAAAATTATTTGTCTGATAGGCACAGGGGTAGGCAGTTGTTTCAACACTTTTCACTAACTAGTGTATCTTTTTGCTGCTGATTTAATCACCTCTTACTTGCATCTGCACTGGGGTCTATTTTTGAACCATCCTTTCTGTCCAGCTGATCTATTCCTGAGCCGACACCACTTCCGAGAGCTTTAGAACAAGTCCTGCCATGGGGTTAGAGCAGGCCTTTTTTGTTGTTCCAAAAGTGGCTTGGCTTTTCTTGTACTGTTTTTCTTTTCAAAACTCAGCCTATTAGGTTAAAAAAAAAAACAATCCTGGTGCTTTTGAATGGACCGTCCTAATGAAGTAACTTGGAGGAAAACTGACATGTTCACAGCTTTCCATTCTCTCAGCTGGGAAACTTTTCTCTCCCAGGACTTTTCCTTTTCCATTCAATCCAGGTAGACCAGAGTGTCCCCTTTCATCAAGGATTGCGCCACAACCACCGTGGATTAAAGCCCTCAGTACCCTACCTCCCCTTGAACAAGGAAGGAGCTGGACACAAATCGCCAAATGAGAAGGTCTGAAAAGGAGCGGAACAATCTGTTGGAGGGGAGACAGGCTATTCAGGGCGGTGCCCTTGGAAACGCAGAGGACAGTCTGCCAAGACAGGCCCCGGGGCCTCCCAGCCTTGCCTCTGAGAAAACAGGCAGCTTTGCAGGAGTGGCTAGAAAAATTGCAGAAACTGCAGGCCTTTGGGGCTGGGGTCCGGTTTTAACTTCCCCCAACCCCACTGGCTTCCCAGGTGGGTCAGTGGTAAAGAATCCGCCTGCCAAGGAGGAGACGTAGGTTCGACCCCTGAGTCGGGAAGTTGCTGTGGAAAGGGAAATGGCAACCCACCCCAGTATTCTGCCTGGAAAATCCCATGGACAGAGGAGGCTGGCAGGCTACCGTCCACAGGGTTGCAAAGAGTTGGACATAACGAAAACAGCAACAACAACAAGTCCCATTGTACAGATGCAGACTGTGAGGCTGAGAGGCAGAAAAAGACAGACCCATATGAGTCTGGTCTCCCCTCTTTCCCCAGAGTTCAGCTTGACTTGGCAGGAGGGTCATGTGCCATCTGAAGGTGGGGAGGATGTCCTCCCAGTCCCAAACAGACCAGTGGCCAATCTCCAGATTTTATCTTCCAATTGGGCAGTTCTTCTGATGAGGCTCCTTCCACCCCCCACCCCCACCCCCACCCCCACCCCCGCCCTGGCGTCCTTCCCCTTTAAGAAGAGCCCAGTCCTTGGTTTGTGCCATTTATAGGATTTATTGTCACTTGCCAGTGGCTTGCAAGGAAGGGGACACACTGCCGGGCCTCACCACAGGGCAGGTGGCACTGGGCCACCCAGCAGTATTTACATACGTTTCACACGGGACAGGGGGCACATCCTCACTGGCAGCAGCTACACTTCTCCTCAGCTTTGGCCCCCTCTCCACCTTTGCACACACAATCCTTGGCACATTTCTCACACTCTGCAGGGCAGCAGGAGCAGCAGCCTGCAGATAAAAATGGGGGACGCCCAGTGGCCCCAGGAGAGCAGTTCTCCGTCCTCAGCCCATTAGAACCTTCTGGGAGGGGCCGCTGGGGGCAACTGCGGGGAGCGCAGAGGGGTCCCCGCACTCACTCTTCTTGCCGGAGGCGCATGCGCAGCCCTCGCGCTTGCAGGAGTCGGAGCAGGTGCAGGAGCCGCCTAGAGGGGGAGGTGCCACAGGAAGGGTTAATAGGGTAGAACTCGGGGTGGGGCCAGGCCTAAAAGGAGCCGGGGTACCCAGCCTCAATGCCCTTTGGGATATAGCCATGCTCATCCTTCAGGAGATTCAAATGGGAAATAAGGGTCCCTTCCCCCAAATGTCCTTGAACAAAGGCGTAGGGTTCTTTGCAAGTAAAGGGTCGCGCGGTGCCGCGGGGCGGGGGCTCACCAGTAGGGCAGGGGCAGGTCTCGGGGTCCATGCTGGAGAGGAGCGGCCGTCGGAGGAGGCGAATCGGCTTCTAGGGCAATTGGATGCACTGGCGGCAGCAGGTGGCTAGGCTTTTATAGCCCCAGGCGGGGGCGCGTTGGCACAGCCCTCTAGGCGCGCGCGCCCCCTCTCTCCATCCGGGAGCACAAGCTGGCGCGGAGGCGCGCATTGCGGCAGCGCTCCCCGCGTGTGCACGGCCGGGGCGCGCCCCGCACCGCACCCCGCTGCCGTGTGCACAGCCAGGTGCGTGCGCAGTCACGTACTTTCCACCGGGTGCACAGGGAGCTCTCCCTGCCTGCCTATCCTCCCTGGTCCACCGCTGCAGCCGACTCCCCGCAGAAAGTGCACACTTCCTGCCTCTGAAGGCGGAGGGAGAGCAAAAGGCTTTGTTATTTCCCAGCCCTTTCCTGCTTCTCATCCTCTCCACCGCCGTTATCCCTTATTCTGGGATTCCCAGGGTGCCCTGAGGCATTCCGCTGCTCCAGGACTCCCTGTCTGATGGGGAGAGAACGCCCCCCACCACTACCACCAAGGGCCCTCACAAACTGTCTTGGGAAGGACCTGCTCTGGGAGCCCTGGAGCACAGGACTGGGGTAAACAGCGGGAGTTTTGGGGGGAGGGGTGGTGATGCTAAGTGGCTGCATCTCAGCTTCAGAGGGAAGCCTCTCTCCTGTTATCTGTTCCTCCTGCTGCGTTTCTCCGAGTCCCTTGCGCCTGTGGTTGGCTGAAAACTGGCCCTGCAAGAGATATCAATGTCAAATCCTAGAATCTGTGATTATTACTTTATTTGGAAAGGGGGGCTTTGCAGATGTAATTAAGGAACTTGAGATGAGATCATCCTGAATTATCCACATAGGCCCTAAATCCAGTGATGAGCATCCTTAGAAGGTCCACAGAGACGAGAAGAGGAGGGGCGATGTGACCATGGGAGCAGAGACTGGAGTGATGGGGCCAGCAGCCACAGAAGCTGGACACAGAACAGTTCATGTCCTTTGTTATAAGACTGTGTCCTCACTCAGCAAGTCAGGACACTTAATCCCTAGGAAATGGAGGAGCAAAGGACAGCATTAGACAACTGGCCAAGGGTTAAAGAAGGAGGAGAAAGGGTTGCTGATGGTGTTTCAGAAAGGGCAGCCACATGGTGACCTCCCCCCGACCCCTGCCCCGAACATGGGAAGGCCTCACTTCTTCTGCTTGTAGTGTAAGCACCTTTCACATAGTTCTTTTGGGCCTCACAGAGGCAAGGCTCATCTAGAGACAGTAAACAAAAAAAAATTTTTCCCAGGAACCCTGCATTCAGGGGCTTCCCTGGTGGCTCAGTGGTTAAAGAATCTGCCTGCAATGCAGGGGACGTGGGTTCAATCCCTGGCCTGGGAATATCCCCTGGAGGAGGAAATGGCAACCCACTCCAGTATTCTTGCTGGGAAATCCCATGGGCAGAGGAGCCTGGCAGGATGCAGTCAGTTCAGTTCAGTCACTCAGTCTTGTCAGACTCTTTGGGACCCCAGGCACTGCAGAATGCCAGGCTTCCCTGTCCATCACCAACACTCGGAGCTTGCTCAAAGTCATGTCCATAGAGTTGGTGATGCCATCCAGCCATCTCATCCCCTGTCATCCCCTTCTCCTCCTGCCTTCAATCTTTCCTAGAATCAGGGTCTTTTCCACTGAGTCAGTTCTTTGAATCAGGTGGCCAAAGTATTGGAGTTTCAGCTTCAGCATCAGTCCTTCCAATGAATATTCAGAGCTAATTTCCTTTAGGATGGACTGGTTTGATCTCCTTGCAGTCCAAGGGACTCTCAAGAGTCTTCTCCAACACCATAGTTCAAAAGTATCAATTCTTCGGCATTCAGCTTTCTTTTTAGTCAAATTCTCACATCCATACATGGCTACTGGAAAAACCATAACTTTGACTAGATGGACCTTTGTTGGCAAAATAATGTCTCTGGTTTTTAATATGCTGTCTAGGTTGGTCATAACTTTTCTTCCAAGGAGCAAGTGTATTTTAATTTCATGGCTGCAGTCACCATCTGCAGTAATTTTGGAGCCCAAGAAAATAGTCTGTCACTGTTTCCATCGTTTTTCCATCTATTTGCCATGAAGTGCTGGAACTGGATGCCATGATCTTAGTTTTCTGAATGTTGAGTTTTAAGCCAACTTTTTCCACTCTCCTTTTTCACTTTCATACATTCCACGCATGCTACAGTCATGGGGTTGCAAAGAGTTGGACTCAACTTAGCGACTACACAACAACAACCTGTTGCCTCCTCAAGAATGGAAGTACCTCCACAAGTCCTCCCAAAGAGATCTGATCACCTCTCACACCCAACTTCCACTTTTTAAAAAAGAGATACTGGGATAGGCTGGCACCTGGGACTCTGTACCAGAGTGCTTGCCCTTGAACCTGGACAAATGTCTCTTCATTTACAAAGAAACTATATGAGACTAAAAATAACTATGCATGCACAGTTGGGGCAATTAGGAACAATGAGATACAGGAGGGCCACAAACCATGGGGTCAAAAAGAGTCAGACACAACTGAAACAGCTTAGCACACAGCAAAATCAGGGTACTGCACATGATCCCTGCGCACAGCACACCTTAGCCACCCCTCTGTCCGAACTAGAGGCACCCCTAACCTCATCCCATTTAAGGAACAAGCCCACCCTCCTGGGAGAGCAAGCAAGGACACCTGTTTCTTGTTCTCACTCCCTTATGCTGCAGCCTGAACCCAATAAAGCCTTGCTTGGCCTCTTATCAATTTGTCTTGATTAAAGGGTCAATACCTGTGTAGGATTTGCAGCCCTCCCCCTTTGGAGGTGGTCCTGAGGCTGCTTCCCAAGGAAGACACAAGGGTGACTGAGACTCCCCAGAAGAGACCCGGCCCTACTCTGCTCCCCCTGGCAAAGCTGAGCCTCTTCTAAATCGGAGCTGGACAAGCACTTGAAAATGTTGGTTGGAAACTCTGCACCCCCAAAAATATTAGCTTCCAGGGGGCCTCCAAATGGCCTCAGACAAGGGGTAAGCTAAGCTTTCTCCAGACTTTTGCTACGTGTTGGCTCATGAGTCTTCAGTTTTGGTAAAGTTGAAGGAAGAAGGAAAAAGAGGAAGAAAGAAAAGTCCAAAGAGGAGACGCTATCGTCTCCTATCTGACATGACTTGGCAACTAAACAACAACCGCAAGGTATTTAACGTGAAGCCCAGGTGGCTTCTCAACTGTGGCTTCATGCAATTTCAATTCGAAGAGCTCATCACCTCGAGCACTGCTGTTTGTTTCCTTTCGTTTTTGTTTTGCCTAAGGGCATTCGGGCCTTAGACTTGTCTGGCCTGGGCTCTAACCTTGACACGACTCAAGGTCTCGCTATCTGCAAGTTTTAGTGCCAGGTTAGGTATGCAACCTAACACACTCAAGTCAAGCTGCCTGCCTGCCGTTTCCCCTCGGACTGCTCAGATTTCCTCAGAATTGAGGCTTCAGAGCTGGGAGAACCAGCTCTCACCCTGAGGGCTAATCTTGTCAACCTGACCAGGCTCAGGGATGTCCAGAAAGCTGATTAAATGTTATTCCTGAGCTGTCTGTGAGGATGTTTCCAGAAGAGATTAGCATTTGAATCAGAAGAGCTCTCTGCCCAAGCTCAGACCTCCATTTTCTCCTGCCCTTGGACTCCTGGTTCTCGGGCCTTTGGACACTTGGACTGGAACCATAGGCTTCTCCATTCCCAGCCTTCCAGACTCGGACTGAATTTCACCATTGGCTTTACTGGATCTCCAGCCTTCAAATGGCAGATGTTGGGACGTTTCAGCCTCCATAATCCAGTAAGTCAATTCCTAAAATTAGTCACTCTCTGTATGTGTAGATCGCCTACAGTTCTGTTTCTCTGCAGAGTCTTAATATATCACCCACACCCAAGGGTGGCCAGGATTTTGAGAGACGTGAAAGCCACAACGTTCTTCTGAGACACCCTCCTGTCCCCCCCCCCCACCCCGCCAATTCTTCACAGAACCAGGCTTCTCATCCTTCTGTTCTCAGCTTCTGTGACCTCCAAAGAGCATTTCACATAGGTGCGTCACTCCAGAAGGTTCCCCATCACCTCACCTTCATTTCCCTCTGACCCCTTGTTAATTCTCACAGTGTAAATTTATTTTGCATGTGTTCCCTATGCCTGTGATGCTCCTTCCCCAGATATCCACGTGGCTTTTTCCCTTCTTTCTTTTCTTCTAAGCTCAAATCTTGACCGCCTCCATGATGACCCTGTTTAAAATTGCAACACGTACCTCGGTCTCCCATACTTTGCTCTGTCTTTTCTTTTTTCATAGCATTTAACACCTTTTAGTGAACTAAATAATTTACTTGTAAAGCTTATGTGCTGTCTCCCCCCTGCAAGAATTTAAGCACTGTAATCTGATGAGGAATCATTTCTTTTGTTCATGGACATATATAAAGTGCCTAGAACAGTGTCCTGTACATCGGAGACATTTATTGGATGGATGAATGAGTGGCTCTGAAGTCAGGCTGTTGCTTTTGTTACCGAAAGATTCTTCACCTCCTTAGTCAATAGAAATTGATGAGGCCAGACAAAAAATTTAGGCAAGGCTTTTTGGGGTTCCTGCTGCAGCAGTGGGGAGCAAGAACAAGTGACAGATTCCCATGCTTACTCCCTGAGAGGGGGTGAGCTGGTTCCTTCTATGGGGTGAGGGTAGGAGGGGGGTCCATATGTCGGGCCAAAGGGATGGCTTAGGTGGTCTGCCTTTGATGGTGCTGTGTGGGTTTTTAGTCTTTTTTCCCTTGTTTTATTTTCATTTTTATTTAATAATTTTTGGCTGCGCTGGGTCTATATTGTTGTGCCCTGGTTTTTGCTAATTGTGGTGAGCGGGGGCTACTCTCTAGTTGCGGTATGTGGGCTTCTCATTATGGTGGCTTCTCTTGTTGGAGAACACAGGCTGTAGGGCGTGTGGGCTTCAGTAGTTATGGCGCATGGGCTTAGTTGCCCCTCTTAGTTGCCCCTTAGTTGCATGTGGGATCTTCCTAGACCAAGGATCGAACCCATGTTGCTCTCATTGGCTAGTGGACTCTTAACCCCTCTTAACCACTGGACCACCAGGAAAGTCCCTGGTTTTTTGTCTTTCTGTATCTTGTTCATAATTTGCCCCAATTGCATACACAGGCAATTATTTTTAGTCTCTTATAGTTGATTTGTATCTTGTTGCTTAAAGACGTTTGTCCATGTACAAGCACTGCAGCAAAGGGTCCCAGTTGCCAGCCTGTTTCAGGTCACAATCTGACACTTAATAGTAATGTGACAAGTGACTAGCAAGTTGCTAACATTTCTGCGTCTTGGGTTGCTTAAGGGTAAAATGGTAACAGTTTTTTCAGCGACTTAAATTGGGTGGCACTTGGAAAGCTTTCAGAGTAGGGCCCTAACCATGTTGGCTCTTTCTGTTTGCAAATAAGCCTGCAACTCATGAGGTCAGATGAGGACTCTGCAGGAGCCTGGGGTCCCTAGAGCTCCTACCTGACACCCAGCACCATTGTTAGCCTCAGTTCTGTGCTTCTGAATGGCAGCTCCCTCTGATTGACATGGGTTTACAGATGTTGGCTTGGACCAGCTGAGTCACAGACATCAATTCTCATCCTGGGCCCTGCACCCGATCCCAGTGCTTCCCGGGAGAAGGGAGATACTTATCTTTGTAAGTATCAATTGATTGTAAGTATCAAATAAGATTGGAGCCAGGAGGCAGGATCAGGTGGGTTGAGGGGTGGCGATCACTTAAGATCACACCAACTAATAGATGGAAAATCCCCAGGTGGTCTCAGAAACAAGCCCAACAAGTCCCACCCCTGGCTGAATTGGTTCAGTGCAGTATTAAGACTGTTGCATTGCTCTCTTAAAGATTTATTATCCTGGGATTGAAAGTTGGCCAAGAGTTTAGGAGCCTGAGTAAACAATAGTGTACCCAAAGAGGTTGCAAACATGCTTATTTGCAAAGAAAGTGATTTCTTGGAGAGATCTGGACATTTATTAGTAGAGTAATTGTTAAGAGTAGTACTGTTCACAGGGGCAGCTGAAGCAGAGGAATGGGCTCTGGTCTAACAGCCCCATCGTTCCTAGTTCCAGTTCTTTCAAAAACTAGCTTTCTGAACTCAAGGGAATCTCTCCCCAGTTTTCATATAGTTTGACCCCAGGTAATGCTAGTGACTAATATGGATAACATCCACCATTTGCTGGATCTTTACTATGCATATTGAGCACCATGTGTTTCATAGATATGTTCTTTGGGTGTCGTATTTTAGATTCCACATCTAAATGATATGTTATTTGCATTTCTCTGACTTACTTCACTTACTATGATAATCTCTAGGTCCATCCATGTTGCTGCAAATGGTGTTATTTCATTCTTTTTAATGGATGAGTAGTATTCCATTTTGTGTGTGTGTGTTTTATATGTATATCACATCTTTTTTATCCATTCATCTGTTAATGGACATTTATGTCTTGTCTGTTACAAACAGAGCTTCTATGAACGTGGGGGTGAATGTATCTTTTCGAATTATGGTTTTGTCTGGGTATATGTCCAGGTGTGGAATTGCTAGATCATATGGTGACTCTAGTTTTTTGAAGAACCTCCACACTGCTTTCCATGGTGGCTGCTCTAATTTACATCCCCACTGAGAGTATAAGAGGGTCCCCTTTTCTCCACGCCCTCTCCAGCACAATAAGTGAGATTCTTCATGTAGATCACCTGACACATGATAGCTGCTCACTAAACAGTGCTCAGTGAACATGTCTCTGTTTAGAATCTTCCAGGATCTGGAGCTAGCAAATGATGGATGCCAGTTCCCCTTCACCTACTTCTCCTATCTCTTCATGGTCTGCCCTCCACCTACCCTGGCAACCAAATGTAGTCCATGCTAACCTAGAAATGTGCCCCAAGCTCTCCTGCTTCCATGCTTCTGCTCATACTTTTGCCACTTCCTGGAATTTCCTGCCCCATGAGTTCTACCTGTTTAAAATCCTATGTAACTTTTGAGGCCACCTCCTTCAGGAAGTCTTCACTTTTGTCTACAACTGAATGTAATTGCCCTCTTTAGAACTTCTCCAGGGGGTTGTCTGAATACTTTCTGCCCCATAGAAGGGTACAGGGTAGTCTGACAGTCTCCCCAGTGGACTCTGAAGTCCCAGAAGGCTGAAGCTGGAAGAAGCGATTCCTTCCTCTCTCCTTGATTCTGTGCCTAGCAAAGCTCCCTGTACTCCTGAAATGTCCTTTGATTGTTGAGTGAATAAATCAATGTGAGAACTGAGAGCACTCACTCTTTTTGTGGAACATCTTTGAAGGCTGGGTTAGGAAAAGAGGTTGAATTAAGTATTAATGAAGTTATTCTGTGGTTCCCAGCATCTTGCTTTGCCTAATGAGTCATTTAGTGGTGAACCCTTTCATACTGCAAATATTTATTGAGCAGACATGAAGGTGAGTGGAACAGTGTCTTTCTTCTCCAAGAACCCACAGTCTGGGTGAGGAGCCATTTAATAAAAAAAAAAAACAACACACAGTAGGATGAGCACAATTTTATTAACCAGTCCCCAAGTTTGAAACATTTTTGTTGTTTCAAATCTTCACTGTTATACTTCATCCTGTGATAAACATCTTGGCATCTTTTGAGTGTGTCCTTTCATAATTTTTTTCTTAGGACACTGCATTCCTTGAAGTAGAATTTCTGGCTCAAAGTACACATTTTTTCCTTTTGAAACAGTATTTATTGAAAAAATGCTACTTCAGTAAATTTTGGAAATTTCAGAGTAATAGAAAAATGGAAAAGTAAAGAATTTTGTCTATGATCTGAACACAACCACTGTTGATATTTTATTTTAGTATATTTATTTTAGTATATTTCATCTCCATATTTGGTATGGCTTTTTTTTTTTTTCAAAAAAGTCCTGCATAATAAATTGTAGCGTAATATTTATTTAAGATTGTAACTGTAATACTTTCCTGTATTTTTGGATTTTTAATGGTTACATCATATCCTCTTGTGTGCACAGACCATGACTTACTTGAGCAACTTCATGGAATAGAAGTTATTTCCAGTTTTTCATAATTATAAATAGTGAAAATGAAACTTTTTCTGAGTGAGTGAAGTTGTGGTTTTTTTCCCCTGAATTTGTGGTGAACTCTTAGAATAGATTTCCAGAAGTGAAACTACTGGGGCAGACGGGTAAAATGATTTTATGTTTCTTTGACATATCAATATATTGCCAAATTATTTTATTTAATTTTTTAAAACTTTTTATTTTACATTGAAGTACAGTCGATTAACAATGTGATAGCTTCAGGTGGAAAGCAAATACATATACATGTATCCATTCTCCCCCAAACTCCCCTCCCTTCCAGGCTGCCACATAATTTTGAGCAGAGTTCCCTGTGTGTACAGTTGTTGTTGTTTGAAGTCACTAAGTCGTGTCCGACTCTTTGCAACCCCACGGACCGGAGCCCACAGGCTCCTTTGTCCATGGAATTTCCCAGGCAAGAATACTGGAGTGGGTTGCCATTTTTGTCCTTGTTATGCCAAATGATTTTTAAAAGCCTTACGCCTGTGAATCTAGGTGCTTTGCACCTTGTTAAGGCCTTTGGAGAACTGATGATGTATCCTCCCTGAGAAGTGACTAAGGATTCTTGCCCCTTTCTGGGACTTCTTGGGCTCCAAACCCAGCCAGACTGAGGTTGAAGCAGTCTGTGCAATTCCCTGAGGCTCAGAGAGGATTCAGTATGCTCCTGCCTCCGGGTCTGGAGCGCCCCTGAGGTTCACATGAGGAACTTCCCTCCCCACTCGGTGACCTGGGCTCCATTCCTTCCCCACCAAACCCTGCTCCGGTCTCCATCCAAGTCAAAGCATGACCTGAGCAGGTCCAGCGTTTGTCACAGCCTCTCTGAGGTCTC
This sequence comes from Okapia johnstoni, assembly GCA_024291935.2. Classification (NCBI taxonomy): domain Eukaryota; kingdom Metazoa; phylum Chordata; class Mammalia; order Artiodactyla; family Giraffidae; genus Okapia; species Okapia johnstoni. The sequence goes on from CM044310.1 coordinate 87,288,572, forward strand.
CATTGTCCCTTGGGCAACAGGAGCACAGTCCATATTGTGTCAGCCTGCTAACACGGTGTTTTCCTGCTCCAGGCAGCTCTGCCATGAGAAAGCTTTTTTTCCCTGACTTCAAATCGCGTTCCTTGGTGTTTCTTGAACTGCTCAGGTATTACTCATTCAGGGTCATATGTAACCAGTTTACTCCCTTTTCACTTTGGCCTTTGTCCCAGCTCATCTTCCCTCCTGGTCTTCACGCTTTCCTCTCAGCCAGTCCTGCCTGAGTAGGGAAAAGGTCTTTAATTTCTCTGAGTCGAGTTTCTTTACCTATAGAATTAACATAATCATTGCTATCCTGCAAGGTTTTGCAGGCATTCAAATAATACCAATAAAAAGCTGAGCACAGAGGCTTCCCTGGTGGTCCAGTGGTTAAGAATCCACCTTGGGGAGCAGTCTCTCAGCTATCTGAGGTTGCTGCCTCCATTTTGCTCCAAATAAAAACTTAACTCTCAAATCTCAAGTTGGGCATCTTATTTAGTCGACAGTATCATGTAGCTCCACACCAGCCTGAATGATTCAAAATCTTTGAGGGAGGGATATTTTTAACCAGCACCCCCAGATAATTTTTTATAAATTCACATCTTCAGAAACACTGGTCTAGATTTTAAGTTTCTTGAGACAAGATCCATGTCATTTATTTTTGTTTCTTTCTAACGCCCAGCATGAGGAAGTGCTTGAGAAATGGGCTGTCTCAAAATGTGGCTTTAAAGCCCCTACTCTTCTGTCCTTGGCTATCTCCAGAGTAAACCTTACTGTCTTGTCTGTTCATAACCTTCTGTATCTTGGGATTTGTGATGGTTGGAGTAGAGGTAGCAATTTGAATGCCCCAGTAGCAAGAGTTCATTCAACATATTTCTCTAGAGTGAATATGGCCAGGCTTCCTGCCTTTGTAAGTCTGGATCTCTAGCCATCCTGTTACTCTGATGAGCTACCCAGTAACATTTTTTCTCTTTTTAAAGACTGATCTTTCTTTTTTAAAAAAAAGATTTTCTTTTTTATTTAGGTGCACTGGGTCTGAGTTGTGACACATGGGGTATTTAACTGTGGCATGTAGATAGAGTCCTGGAGTTGGTGATGGACAGGGAGGCCTGGCGTGCTGCAGTCCATGGGGTCACGGAGGGTAGGACACAACTGAGCGACTGAACTGTACTGAACTGAACTGATGTAGGATATAGTTCCCTGACCAGGGACTGAACCCAGGCCCCCTGCATTGAAAGCATGAAGTCTTAGCCACTGGACCACTAGAGAAGTCTCTGTTCTTGTTCAGTCACTCAGTCGTATCTGACTTTTTGCGACCCCATGGACTGTAGCCTGCCAGGTTCCCCTGTCCATGGGATTTCCCAGGCAAGAAGACTGGAGTGGCTTGCCATTTCTTTTACATGAGTCTCTTGTGTCTCCTGTATTGGCGGGCAGATTCTTTACCACTGAGCCACTGGGGAAGTTCCTACCTAGTAATGTAACAGGAGGGAAAGGGGAAGGGCACAACTTTTGAAAGAATGACATAGCCCAAGGACACAACCTAAACCAGTTAGAATCAAATGGGACCAAGATGGCAGACAAGACTAGACCAAAAAAAAGAAAAAAAAAAAAGAATCCACCTTGCAATGCAGGGGATGTGGGTTCGATCCCTGTAAGGGAACTAAGATCCCACATGCTGCAGAGCAACTAAGCCAGTGTGCCACAACTAGCGAGTTCTGGTGCCACAATTAAGATCTAATGCAGCCAACAACAACAAAAAAAGAGCTGAGCCCAGATATTTGGTTCAAGATGGAAGGCTGAGTACATGCATTTACCTCTCCTTCCTCCTGAAGATCCCTGGAAAGAAAAACTCAGAAGACAGCAGGGACTTGGTGTCGGGGAGGATGACTTGGATTAATGAATCAGATTTTAACAGTTTTCTGGAATATCAAAAGGGGTCAAATCACATTTATGTATGGATGGAAGGAGAGAAAGCCACAGCTCAGATCAAGAAGTAGAGGCGTCCACGGGGTGGGGTGGCTATTTTATTCTGTTTCAGTTGGGAAGTCAAACTGGGAGAGGGGAAGAACAGGGAGGCACAGCAACCAGGATGGTGACTGAAGGGGGATGAAGCTGGAGAGCTGCGACATGGCCTCCTTCACTTCTACTTGTTTGGATCTGCCATGTTGCCCCAGGCTGAGACTGAGATATTCTCCAAAGAAATGGAGTAACCAGTCTAGGAAGGGCCAAACTCACCAGCAACAAATGAGAGTTCCTGTTGCCCCACATCCTCGCCAGCATTTGATGTTGTCCATCTTCTGGACTTTGTCCATCCTCATAGGTGTATAATGATATCTCATTGTTGTTTTACATTTCCCTGAAGACATATGATGTGGAGCATCTTTTCATATGCTTCTGTGGCATCTGTATAGATCTTCTTTGGCGAGGTGTCTGTTAAGGTCTTCGATTCACTTTTTGTCATTTTGAGGACATAGGACAAGAGGTGGAGGAGTATTTTCTTAGGGACCCACGTTAGACACAGGAGCTGGTGTTTAGGGTTAATTGATCAGATTGTGCCAAACAAGTACTCAATCATGAGTGGCCACGGCCCCCATGTATTCTTCAATAAATTTGTGTTTTGAGTGTTTGGATATGTAGGCTCTTTAAAGCACAAGGTCCAGGGCGGGGATCTTTTATTCCTGGGTGTGGGGTGGGATTACCTGCAGCCTTCTCTCTGCCACATCCATCTACCATAGGCACGAGCATGAACTCTAAGCCCAGCAGCCCCAAATTCAGGTCCCAGTTGTGCTGCATATGAGCCTTGTGACTCTGAGCAACCCATTGAGTCTCCTGAACCTTGGCAGCCTCATCTGGGCCAAAGGAAAGATGGAGGGTTAGTCTGTAAGTTCATCCCTTTTCTTCTACCCCTGGCTCTGTTCCATTCTGCAGACATCAAAACCCTAGTGCCAGTCCCTATCCACACATCCCCCTTCCTTGAATTCCCCCATTCCTCGGGCCAAGGAGCACACAGATTGCTGGCATGGTCCACCCTCAGGCAGGACCGACCTGGGGAAGAGGCCCACACAGGCCCTGAAGTTGGTCCCAGCTACTCTCAAAGCCTAGTCTTGTTGGGGGAAGTAGGAGAGGGACGGATAGGAGACATCTGGGTGAATGTGTCTTCATGGACTCTCAGTCTCCTTACCTGTAGGGAGGAGAGCCGGAGACTGACCCTCTAAGGCAGGGGGTCCGTAACAGGGCCCTGACTGTCCAGCTCTGAAGTGGTCCTGATGGTGCAGGGTCCATGAGATGATGTTTATAAACTGCTTAGCCCGGTGCTTGGTACTTGTTAAGTGTTCAGCACTCTGTGCTCAATAAATGTTAGTTGTTGGTACTATTATTAGTATTAAAATGAGACTCTGAGGGCTGATTCTCCCCTCAAGAATGTGGTAGGAATAAATGAGATTGTTCAAATGACGCATTTGAATGAGATGAGATGGCATCCCTAGGTGCACTGAGGCTGAGTGGCCAGCCTGCTTGTTGGAGACACAGGGGACTTCTCTGCCCCCTGGAAGGTATGGTTACCAGGATCGTGTCCTTCCCGAGGGGCCCCAGAGCTCTGCCATCACTGAGAGTGACTTGCCAGAGACCTTCTCAGAGACTCATAAACAGAAGCCTAAGAAAGGCTGTAGCCCTGTGAATCCCCGTTTAGGGAGCACCTACTGTGTGCATTGATCCTATGCTGTGGGTTCTCCCTGTGAGGGAGGGACACTTTGCAGATGTGGAAACTGAGCCTCAGGAGGTAAGTGACTTGTTCAAGGTCACACAGCCTGGAGGGGAGTGGGGGGCGGGGGTGGAGTGTCTGACGCCTAAGTTCTTTCCATTGCATTGTGATGCTGCATCTAAAGCTCAATTCATGGGTGGAGGAGGAGCCTTCCCAGGCAGGCCCCAGATCATTTCCAAATAGAGAGGATGACAGCGTGGCTTATGGAAACACCCAGCGCCAGGAAGCACACAGTAAGTCCTGCTCCTTGTTTGCTGGCTGAGCCCAGCCCCACGGGACACCCTTGGAGAAGGCTTCATTCTTTCCTGCTCCTGCTTTTGGGTCACCTTGACCTAGGCCAGTGGTGGAGATGGGTGCTCTGGTCTGAGGCCCTTGGCAGCATGGATGAACACCCTCCCCAACCGTGAGTTTACCTTCTGCTCTGTTGAGGACGGTGCGATGGGTGAGTGTGAACTCATCCCACTTCCTTCCCAGGGCCGACATTGGGGACTTCAGCCTGGAAGCTGTTTTTTGTACCTCCACTTGCTCTCAGGACATGGCTTTGGGGTCTGTCAGACCTGGGTTCAAATCTCAGTTTTACAAAACTAGCCAGGGGGTCTCGGGCAAGTCATTTAACCTCTGTATTTCTTGGTTTCCTCACTTGTAAAATGGGGTTGATAACAGTACTGACCTCGTGGAGTCATGTTGTGTCGATTAAATGAAGTAATGCACAGGTGGTACTGGACTCAGTATTTTAATCTAGTATTAGATTGCCTTCTTTTAAGTAACATCACATGGACCATAGATTCTTTTTTAAAAATTTTTTTTAAAGTGTAAAGTTGCTTTACAATGAAGTGTTAAACGTCTCTGCTGTCCAACAAAGTGAAGCAGCTATTTGTATACATATATCCCCTCCCTCTTGGACCTCCTCCCACCCCACTCCATCCTACCTCTCTAGGTCATCACAAAGCACTGAGCTGAGCTCCCTGTGCTATACAGCAGCTTCCCACTAGCTATTTATTTTACACATGGTAATATATACATGTCCATCCCAATCTCCTAATTCATCCCACCCCACCCCTGTCATGGACCATAGATTCTTAATCAGGTTCTCCTGGGGGTCCAGAGATGGCTTTGGGGGGCTGTGAATCCCCTAATATCATAAGTAAGATTGTCTGAGGTCGTACCCAGATATGAGTATTTTTAGGGAGAATAAGGTTCATTGCTGTTGGTGAATTTTTATGGATGTTTTTGATCCCTGCTCTAAGGGGTCCCAGGCATGGTGCTAGACTCAGTGGGTCAGAAAAAGAAGTAGTCACAAGTCTTGGCTGTCTTGGGCAGTGCCATCATGGTGGAGGTGTGTGTGGCGTTTTTGCTTTGTCTCCCATATTTTCTATAATCCTCTTGTTTCATCCAGTTTTTCTTTCGGAGAAGGCAATGGCATGCCACTCCAGTACTCTTGCCTGGAAAATCCCATGGACGGTGGAGCCTGGTAGGCTGCAGTCTATGGGGTCGCTAAGAGTCGGACACGACTGAGCAACTTCACTTTCACTTTTCACTTTCATGCATTGGAGAAGGAAATGGCAACCCACTCCAGTGTTCTTGCCTGGAGAATCCCAGGGACGGAGGAGCCTAGTGGGCTGCCGTCTGTGGGGTCGCACAGAGTCGGACATGACTGAAGTGACTTAGCAGCAGCAGCAGTTTTTCTTTTGTCACCTTATTTTTTGGTTGTTTAAACTTTTAATTTTTTCATCTACCTGTTTTTCTTTCTTGAATGGAAAGAAGCACTTGGGAGAGAGTTTATAAGAGAAAACACTTGTCAAGTTTCCCAGGGGGTGAGGGTGGGGGTGTGTTAAAAAAAAAAACATCAAAGATTCCTCCACACACCCACCCTGTGGAGGGCCATTGTAGGGATTAAATGAGCACGTGTGTGCAGTGCTCAGCACAGGGGCTGGTGCATTTAAGTGTACAAAGTGTCAGGACTCATTATTATTAGAATTAATTGGATTGTGCTAGTGGAGTGAAAGCTCTGATACGTGTGTCAGCAATCTGGGAAGGGGGTGGGAGAGATATAGCCTCAGTGTCTCTTCACATTGACCTCTGTGAAATGAAAGAACATCACACAACGTTAATGTCCATATCTGCCCAGTCACCCTGTGCTAAATGTGGACCCAGACAGCTGAACTACTGATGCCTTCATTGCTTTGGTCATGGGGATCTATCATCTTTAGCTCTGAACAGATTTCTTACCTGTTCACTGCTGGTTCAATACTAAAGTCCCTTAAATAGCTCTGTTCGCACAAAGCATTTGGGGCCAACACTATTCCACTATTCCAAGAGAGGCTGGCTAAGATTGGGTTTCCCTCAAAGTGGACCCTGTACAAGTAGTTTCTTCAGGTGGGGATCCCAGGAGGGCCTGGCAGGAGAATGGAGAAATGAGGCAGAGAAGGAAGAAAGCCAATGAGGAGGATGTTAATGAGCAGGTTACCTCCATGGGCTTCTGAAGTTCAGTGCTGCTAGGACTTCTGCTGGGGGCCAGTATTGAACATGACTCAGATTTGTCCCACTGTAATTGTAAAGAAGCTGGAGGCATTAATCCATTACCTCCTGTTTGTGATTGGTGGAGGGCTGTTACCAGGGATGGCCCACCCTGTGCATGCATCACGCAAGCTCATGCTGCAGGAGGAAACCCTCAGGCAGTGTGGCAGGATCTCAGGGTTAGCAGCCATCTGTTGAATGGGTCCAGGCTGGTGACTGCCATATCTGCATGGGGCTAGCCCTTCGTGTTCCTCCTGGGTTGGGGTAAAACATTGCTCTGAGCCAACAGACAACCACAAGTGAAAACTTTATTGCTCCAAACACTTTCTGTGAATGTCACCAACACCCGACGTGGGAAAATATATAAAAAGCACAACCTATTGTACAATCATTACAACTCCTCGGCTAATGCACTGTACACATGCTTCCCGGGCCTCATCACCAGCACGACGGATGCATTTCAGGGGCAGCAGCTGCATTTGTCTGAAGCCCCTTTGCAGATGCAGCCCCGGGCACACTTGGCGCAGCCCGGGGGGCAGCAAGGACAGCAGCCTGAAAGGGACAGGAGAGGAACAAGATGAACTTTGGGTCATCACCCACATCTGACTGCTTCCCCCTGCACCACTTAGCAGGAAGTAGAACAAGAAGAGCATGTCACACAGAGGCTCCAACCCACATGAGCAAAAAAAACCAGGACAGGAAGTGGTGGGATGTTTAGAGCTGGAAGGAACCTCAGGGATCACCCAGAGTCCATCAGAGGCCAGGGAGGGGAAAGGGTTGGCCTGAGACCATTGGACAGTGGCTGATCCCTAATACCAGGCTAGTACTCTGTCCCCGTCACTACTGGGCTGCCTGGAACCTTCTGTCGGTCCTCTTCCTCTCCAAACCCCTGGAATGGATGCCCTAGGTGGGCTGCAGTCTGGGGGACTCAGCTTTCATTTCAGATCTCTCCCAGATGGGAAAAGGGCACCCAGGAACCCCTCCATCCCACCATGGCTGGAGGGTGGTGGATGGCAGAAACAGACTCTCCTAGCTCCCGGCCAGCAGTGCCCATGGGCCCCAGACTCACTTTTTCGACATGTTTTACAGCTGCAAGTTGTGCATTTGCAGTTGTCTCCACAGGCGCAGGTTCCTCCTAAGAAGAAAGGGCAGAGCCACAAACATGAGTGCTGAGGTGGAGGCTTGCTGCAGGCCATCGTGGTGCTGGGGGGCCTGGGGTGCCCTTGGGCAGAGGTTGGACGAGAGCGTGAAGATGCTGCTGAGAATCATCCTAGGGGTGAAGATCATCCAGTGGTTCCCAGTCATAGTGCATGGTCGGAAACTGGGAGGCTGCCTCAGCATCCCTAGGGGTACTCATTAACATGCATTCTGATGCATAGGTCTGGGTGGGGAAAGGGAGTCAGTATTTTTCAAAAGCAACCCTGATGATTCTGATGTACCATCAGATTTGAGAACAACTAGGTTAGGCCAATGGGCTTCCCTGGTGGCTCAGACAGTAATGAATCTGGGTTTGATTCCTAGGCTCGGAAGACCCATGGAGAAGGGAATGGCAACCCACTCCAGTATTCCAGCCTGGAGAATCCCATGGACAGAGGAGCCTGACAGGCTGCAGTCCATGGGGTTGCAAAGAGCTGGACACAACTGAGCAAGTAACACTGTCCAGGGTCCTCTGGGGACTGTCGAAGCCCTTAATACCATCCTCACATTTTCAAGATATCAGGCAAGATGGAATCCTAAACAGGTAGGAGGAAGAGCAAAGACTATAAACAAGCCCAAAGCAAGAGCCACAGCCACTACTTGTTTCCATATCATAAAACCATCTATATTTAAAAAAAATCATCTTACTGCTTTGAGTATCAAGATACTGCAAGCTTCTGTAAACTTTTGGGCAAATTTTGGCGATAGACCAGGGAAGCTTGAGAGATTCCTTGATACCATTTCCCAAGGTCACAAAACCCAAGGTGGCTCTGAACCCCAACCTTGCTTCTCCTGGACAACATGCTTCCATGGAATTAAGCAGTTTTCAGACTCAGGGGTTCACTACGCTTCTAATAACTCCCCTGACATCTGCAAGAGCTTCATGATTTTAGCACTTTCACAGCCACCCTGAAAGGTGTGCAGCTGGGAATGAGTAACCCTAGTTTTCAGATGAAGAAACTGAGGCTTGGAAATAAGTATCAGGAGTGGATGGAAGCAATGGACCAAAAGCAAAATTCTCTGGGCCAGAGTTCTTTCCCTTTTGCCCCAATGGTTGCCCTCAGAGGCTTGCCCCTAGGTCCCCTCATGGTCATTCCTAAGCTGGGTTATTAATTCTAGTAAATCAAGCTGGTATCCAGCAGAGAGCGGGTGCTGCTCCAGAGGTGGCCAGTCTGAGACAAGCCCCATTAGTGCCTCTAATTGGAAGAAGAGAAGCATTGATCCCAGTCCTGCAGCCTCTCTGTAGGAAACTGGTGAGAGGTCACAGAATCCCAGGGCGGGCATCCTTACTCACCAGACATGCAGGTGCATTCCCCGGAGTCCATGGTCCAAGCGGCTGAGAGGCTCCGGCGTGGTCACGGCTGGGGAAGGGAGGCTGATGAGCAGTCGCCAGAGGCTCATTATTTATAGCCATGTGGGTGTAGACCTGGGCTCACCCCACCTCTCCCTGGGGCCAGACGCCCTGCACACGGCCCAGCCATGGGCTGGGGGTTGGCAGAGGAGAAGGTGAGCTGTACAGTCATTTAGGCAGCTTTTCACAAGGAGTGCAGGTGGCTGTACCTGCCCACCTGCCAGGGTGTCAGGGAGCCAGACTCAGGCTCAAATGGCAGTCCCATTTGGAGCTACCTATGTCTCTTCTCCAAGTCCTTCACGTGCTATTGATATTTCTCTCTTAAAATTTTAGTTATTTTTACTTTTGGCTGTGCTGGGTCTTCATTGCTGTGTGAACTTTCTCTAGTTGCAGAGAGCAAGGGCTACTCTCCAGTTGTGGTGCAGGGGCTCCTCATTGCAGTGGGTTCTCTTGTTGGCAGAGCACAGGCTCAATGGCTGTAGAACTCGGGCTTATTTGCCCCATGGCATGTGGAATCTTCCTGGATCTGGGATCGAACCCATGTCCTCTGCATTGGCAGGCAGATTCTATACCATGGGACCACTGGAGAAGTCCATTAATTACCTGCTGTTTCTGTTCCCTCTTTCACAGGGGCTGTTCCTACCCTGGCCCAGGTCTCATTCTCTGCCCCCTGGTTGACTGTGAAAGCCCTTACCATGGGAAGGTGGGGGCCTCTACCTGGACCCCGGCTTTAGAAAGTCCCACTCAAGACCTCTCCTGGCCATGCCCCAAGAGCCTATAACCTCTCTTTCTAGACCGCACCCGGATCGCCCTGGATTCTGGAATTTTCTATCATCCCAAGCCTGCTTCCTTCTAAGGATTAGCTCAGTTCTCCTGCCCAGACTTCCACAGGCAGATTTGAAGCCAGTGTGTGTCCCTGAAGCCTGAGGGACGGCCAAGGGTGGCTGTTTGCTGGGGGTACAGGCAGAGTTTGAATGTGTGGGCTGGGTGCCCGCAGGGGTGTGGAGGGAAGGAGCTGGGGTGGGGAGAGAAGGGAGGTGGCCCGCAGATTGGGGGTGGGGGCCACAGGGCAGATCTTCTGGCACCCCTGTCTTCTAGGTTGCAATGAAGCTCTTTGTTAAGGTTGGGGAATAGAATGTATTTTATGTATTTGATGTATGCCTTTCAAATGTTTTCACCTGGCAGTGTGTGAACCCCCACTTATATTCTTGTGCTGCCCCGCTAAACATTAGAAGGGGCCCAGGACAAGCCTCCTCTGGTCTTGCCCCCTCCTCCTCATCCTGAAAGGCCAAAAAGCTATCCTGGCTACAACCAGTGAAGGTAGTTTCTCCTACTTGTAGGTTAGTGGGGTCTCCATTCCTCATCCACAAGGATCACCGGGGCCACAGACTGACCCATGGAGCCATGTTTGAGCTGAGAGCTAGTGAGCAGCCCCATGGTCATCAGGGCACTGGGGAGGGGTAGGTAGGGGCCACATTGCAGTGATCCCCAGATGGCCCCTGCCAAAAAGGAGTTCACAGCCCCTAGCAGGGAATCCAGGCCCATTCATTCATTCAACACCTTCCAAGGGCCAACACTGTCTGGACACTGTGGAGCCAGGGGGTGAGTAAAAACAGAGCTAATGGTGCAGAAGGTCATGAGGGCATCTCATCCCAGGAAATCCATGACCGGGCAGGGCTGCTCTTAGAGCCCAGAGGTTGGATCTGTCTTCTCATGCCTGCATTTCCTGCTCAGTCCCCGCCCATCTCTTTGCAGGTCCAGCTTCTCCCCCTGCCCCCCACTCTTGGGTGTCCCCTGTAGCAGATACAAATGCCTTAGAGGGTCTGGTCCAACTAAGTGAACCCAGAAAAAGGAAAGGATTTTGCCTTCCCCCTATCTAAGCCACATCTCTCTGCTTACTCTTTGAGCCGGGAGTTGCTTCTTCCTTGGATGACTGACACTGCAGTGTTGCTTCAGGCCCCACCTAAATGATAGTATCAAAATCCAATCACCAAGCATGATGCTGTTTCCCAGTTTCTGGGCTGTGTGGATAGAAACAAGCATGTGTATCATCGGGCAGGAGAGTCCCTGCTGACTGCACCTAGGCTGTCGAGTTCCTGTTACATGGAGTCCCCTAGGCCCTGGGGACACACATCCAGGAGCCCCTCTGCCCTTTGGACCATCTTCTGGGTCTCAGCTCCTGATCTCTGCAGGGCAGCAGGAAAGCAAGAACACACACCACCCCTGGAACATGGCATGACTGGCGGGCATAACTTAAATCCGCACTTAGAAAGTAGATACAACTAGCTCTCCGTTCCCACGGTGGCGGAACCTGAGGCTGCTGAAGGCAGACTGTAACTCGCCATCTTCCATGGATCCCCAGGACTTCACCATCCGTGGATTTGGTACCCAATGGGATACTGAGGGATGCCTGTATTTCTTCAGAGGTGTGATCTTTAGCCTTCTCAGGGGGCTCCAAGGGTCCTTTGAAAGTCTGATGAAAGTTCTAGCCAGAGCATGCATGTGTGCTCAGTCACTTCAGACATGTCCCAGTCTTTGCAACCCTATGGAACATAGCCCACCAGGTTCCTCTGTCCATGGGATTCTCCAGGCAAGAATACTGGAGTGGCTAGCCATGCCCTCCTCCAGGGGATCTTACCAACTCAGGGATCGAACCTGCATCTCACATCTCCTGCATTGGCATGTGGGTTCTTTACCACTAGTGCCACCTGGAAAGTCCCCTAATCAGCACAAATTTCACAGATCAGCACAAATTTCAGCCCCCTAAAAATGCACAAATACATTTTCCCTTGCAAGTTCGAAGGATCTGTGGATCTCCTGAATCCCACTGCAGGGTCTCCTCCCTCTCCCCCCAGGGATCCTGAGGTAAGAACTCCTCGGTAAAGAAGCAGGCCTGCCCTAGCAGCCCTTCTGTGGCCACCACTGAGCCCTAAGTATCTCCTCCTCCACTGCTGGCCTTTCCATGTGGATGGGCAAGTTGTTTTCTCAGAACAAGGTGATGGATTTTTCCACAGGAGAAGCTAACGAGCCACCTGCTAGCCTAAAGTGACCAGGTCATCGCCTTCTCCCGCTTCCACGAGCGTCAAAGCTGTGTGTGCTCAGACGCGCAGTCCTGTCTGGCTCTGTGCGACTCCATGGACCGTAGCCTGCCAGGCTCTTCCATCCGTGGGATTCTCCAGGCAAGAGTACTGGAGTGGGTTGCCACTTCCTCCTCCAGGAGATCTTCACCGCCCAGGGATTTGACTCTCTTACATCTCCTGCATTGGCAAGTGGGTTCTTTACCACTAACACCACTTGGGAAGTCCTAGCTAGACACTTGCTGTCCTGCACCCAGCAGTTTCTGCCAGAAGTTCTGGGACTCATGGACTGGGAATGGAGGGTGAGCCTCGGTATTGAGGGCTGACAAAGGTGCTATGCTGTCACTGCACACCCCTCTCGGGTCACCACGCTTTCCCATACAGGGCCCCTCTGGACATGGGCGTCCCCCCAGGGGCAGCCTGGAGCTACCTACAGGTTTTATTACATTGGTTTATAAACGGACCTCTCTGGAGACCACAGGCTTCTTACGAACAGAGGCTGTGCTTATGCATCTCGGCATCCGTGTGGCCAGGCACACTGAATGCTGCCCATGCTGTGGGTGTTCAATGAATATTTATGAGCTGATGATGAGTAAATGACTCAATTCATAGAGTTACATGTGGGCTGTCTTCTCTGGCTCTTATCAAATAGACTTAAAGGGCCTCGTCACTCACTGAGAGCGGGCAGGAGCTTGTGATCTGGAGTCATGCTCCTTGCGCCCTGATCCTGGTTCTCTTCCTTTGCTGTATGATTTTTTAAAAAATAATCTGTATTTATTTGTTTTATTTTTTGGCTGTGCTGGGTCTTTGTCGCTTTGCACAGGCTTTTGCTAGTTGCAGTGAGTAAGGGCTACCCTTCGTTGCGGTGTGCCGGCCTCTCACTGTGGTAGCTTCTCTTTTTGTGGAGCACAGGCGCAGTAGTTCTGGTGCAGTTCTGTTGCTCCTCGGCATGTGGGATCTTCCCAGACCAGGGATTGAACTGGTGTCCCCCTGCATCGGCCGGCAAATTCTCATCCACTGTGCCACCAGGGAAGTCCTGCTGCAGGATTTGGGGCAAGTTGCTTAACCTCTCTGAGCTCCAGTTACCTCATCGGCGAAAGTGCAACTGATGAAAATAAGCCCACGGCGCTCATTGAGACTGAAATGAGGAAACGCATACTCAGCCCTTAATTCAGAATCGGACACAAGCAGTATCGGTATTTCACTACTAATATTATTCTCATCTGTGTCTGTTATGACTGGTTCGGCCTCTCAGCCATTCGTTTCAGGCTCTGTGGGCTGCTGCTGCTGCTGCTAAGTCGCTTCAGCCGTGTCCAACTCTGTGCGACTCCACAGACAGCAGCCCACCAGGCTCCCCCGTCCCTGGGATTGCATCCATCAGCAATAAATATTGTGGAGAGTTTTAGTCTCTGCGTTCCCAACTTTTAAGCTCAGGCTAATAATTCCTTTTGGATCTCAGGGCATGGGGACCATTGGGCATTATCTTTTTTTTTTTTTTCTGGCTTCCCTGGCAGCAGTTTGTATCTGTTTGGAGTCCTAGTTGACCTTCCGCCTACAAGGCTGTCTTATCGAGTATTTCTGGCTTCCTCAATAGGACTAGACATAAGACGTGGGTGGACGAAAAGCAGACAGGGACCCCAGAGGCCACCAGCTTGAATCGACGTGGTCAGCACTGGGAGAACCCTGAGAAGTCACGGGCCAGCTTCTTACCCCAATGGGAAAACAGAGGCCCAGAGTGACAGGGTCAATCTTGGTCACCTAGCTTAGGCTGGTGGCGGAGGGGATTTGAACATGGCTCCCTAACTCACTACCAGCACCCACTCTCAAGGTCTGAGGCATGCATGACAGAACTGTTCAGCAGTTTGGAACCTTGTGGTTTTCTATACTCTGTTAATTAATTTTATTATAAAAGTTCAAGCACAGTAAAAAAGTACAAAGAATAGTACTACAAACATCCCTGTTTCTACCACCCAGAATTAACAGATGTCAACATTGTCATATTTGCTTCAGCTCTTTTATTTGTAAGACATAAAAAATTAACAGGATCGTGGCTTTAAATGCCACCTCTTGCTGGTGACTCCCCACTCACATCTCCAGCCCAGGCCTCTCTTTTGAACTGCAGGCTCGTATTTCCGGCTGCTACTCGACATCTCCACGTAGCCATCAAATAGCATCTCTAACTCCCCGGTGAGCTCTTGCTGCCTACCTCACCTCCAGCCAGAGCAGTGTGTTATCTGCCTCCACCACTTCCAACTGGTTTGAGCCGTCATCACCTCCTATGAAGATTCAGCACTCATTTCTTGTCTGGCTTTCTTGCATCTGACTTGGGCCCTTTCTACCACATTTTCTCTATTATGAGAATGCTGCTGGGGAATTCCCTGGTTGTCCAGTGGTTAGGACTCTGTGCTTTCCCTGTTCAAGGCCTGGGTTTGATACCTGGTCGGGGAACTAAGATCCCACAAGTCACGTGGTAGAGCCAAAATAAATAAAAATATTTCTTAAAAAAAAAAAAATGCTGTTATGGGACTTCCCTGGTGGTCCAGTGGTCAATAATCTGCCCTCCCATTGCAGGCACAGATTCAATTTCTGGTTAGGGAACTAAGATTTTGCATGCTGCACAGTGTGGGCTAAAAAATAGAAAAAAAAATGCTGCCAGGAACATCTCCACTCATATGTACGTGAGTGTACAAGCCTCATTCATCCCTAGAAAGAGGATGGCTAGGTTATAAGGGGCAACTGCTCTCCAAAGATCTTACTTTGCACTCTTTCTAACAATTTCTGAAACTCAGTGTCTCCCTACCTCCTCCTTCAGTACTTCCTATATTCAGACTTTGAAATATTTACCTATCTGATAAGTGTGATGTGTAATGATACTTCCCTGAGGTATAATTTGCATGTCTCTGCCTCCCAACTTCACCATGCATTAACATCCAGAAAGTAAGCCCTGGTCTAGTGGTCCTCACACTGACTGCATGTCTCATTAGTCTGTCACACTCTAGCAAGAGAGAGCATAGTGGGCTCCTGACCTTCACGCATGGTTTCAATTCTGGCTCCTCCATCTGCTGGCCATACAACCTCAGGCAAATTCCCTTATCTCTGGGAACCTCCACTATAAAATGGAGATAACTGGGTCTACTCATGGAATTGTGGTGAGGATTAAGAGAAAATGAAGATTAGGCATTTAACGTACCATGTGCTTGAAGATTTCACACTTATGGGACTTCCCTGGTGGCCCAGTGGCTGAGGTTCCATGCTCCCAATACAGAGGGCCTGGGTTTGATTCCTGGTTAGGGAACTAGATCCCACATGCTACAACTAAGATCCAGTGCAGTCAAATTAAAAAGAAAAAATTTTTAAATAATTGTTTAAAAAAGATTTCACGTTTACAGTGGAGTGATAAATTGATAGGCAGCTTGAATCAGTCAGATATGCCTGGAGTTTGGCCTCAGTGCTTTGGTAAGGCCTGTCACCTTTCCAAATATGAGGCTGGCATCTTTAGGAGAGAGAGCAGGACAGGAGATTCTAGGGTAGACAGATCAAAGAAGAAGTAGGAAGCCATGGAGAATATAGGGGGCCAGCATCTTTGTTACAGAAGATGGAGAAGTGTGATGCAGAGGGGTGAACCCCCGTACAGAGCCTCACACCCTGGCCGGTTGGGCTTTGGGGTGGGAGGCTGGTTGAGCAGCCCCTACCCCCCTGCGCTGATTACCCCTCTCCTGCTGGGGTCACAAGATGCCTTCCTCCGTGTGATCCAAGCTCTTAAGACTGTGCTGAGAGCATTTTTAAAGATCTCATCAGCAGAAGATCTGTAGATTTTGACAAACTCGAAGATTCTTCCCATTTCCTTTATGTTTTTTCCAAAGATTTGTTCCATCACCTAAGGTAACAGTGTGTGTATGTGTGAGAGAAAGGGAGAGAGACAGACAGAGACCCTGAGCAAGCTGTACATACAAGGGTGGCTGGGGCTGTCTTCTCTCAGGATAGTTCTGAGAAATGCTCTTCCCGCAACCAACACACACACATCAGGATAGTTCTGAAAAATGCTCTCCCCACAACCAACACACACACACACATACACACTCACACTCTCACACACTCACACACTTCTGCTTTTCTGGCCCCCATTTGCACTCATGGAGCCCCAGTACAGAACCCTGCAGCCCATGGAGAAACCAGCCTGGGAGGAGGTAGGTCCCAGCGCTGTGGACTGTAAAAAAGCAGGCCACCGCTAATTAGGAGCTAGCTTGCTGGGTGCCCAACCACCTTCGCCCTGGGCAGGCGTCACAGACTCTCCAGGGCTGGCAGCTGCTGGTTAATTACATAGGACTCCAGCCTCACAGCTGTAATTCAGTACCCACTGGGCAAGTGAAACCGTCTGCTTTTGCACACGGCCCCAAGGGAGGATGAGTAAAGCCAAAGCTGACAATTACTCAGCAGCGCAGTGGCTGGTCCGGGTTGGCTGGCCTTTGGAGAGGGCGCAGGACGCTCTCCTCCGTCCAGCCTTCCTTGTTTCATCCTCTCCATCCCCCCTCCCTCCCTTCCTTCCCTCAATCAGTTATTCAGCAAACATATTCAGGGCCTACTATGCGCTTAGCTTCGGGTTCGCCCTCTGGATGGAGTCACTGAGCCAGACACAGGGCCTGGTCCCCACGAACTTGCTTTCCAAGAGGGGCAGCGAGCGTGTTGGTAGCTGTCAGAAAGGGAGAAAGCCAGCAGGGTTTCTGTGAGGACACACCAGGGCGGGGTGGCGCTGGAATGAGCCCGGGAGTGAGAACTTCCCTAAATGTTGCCCCCGAGGGGCCTTCCTTGCCTCATCCTGGTCTCAGCCCTTCATTTCTCCCCATCTAGGTGACCTCTGGGTCCCTCATGGAACGCTGGAGCTGGATTCGAGGTGTTCGCATGGGAGGCCCAGAACCCTAGGGCTTCATGGAGGTGTCTGGCTGGGGCTGCGGCAGATGGGATTCTAGGTCCCTTCCCTGTCTCCCCCTCCCCTGGTTAAACAGGGCAGCTCTTCTTTTTAAAATTCATTTTATCTTGTACATCCCACCCCCCCCCCCCCCCCCCACCATCCCTCTTATAATGATTTTATCTGGGGGCTGGGAGAGGCAGTTGCTATAGCTAGAACTAGTTGGATCACTGGTGACACGAGCTGTGCCTTCCAGGTTAATGGCCTTGCCCCAGGGAACAGTGGGACCTTCCAAATATGCCCCTGGAATCCCAATTAGATCTCAGGCCCAATGTGCTTTCTTCGTTTTCAAAACATTTATTTATTCTTTAAAATAACAATAATAAATCCACTACATGTGAATCTAAATAGCACTTCAAACTTTTTATATTAGAGTGTAGTTGATTTACAATGTTAGTTGCAGGTGTACAGCAAACTGATTCAGTTATACACATATCCATTCTGTATCAGATCCTTTTCTCATATAGATTATTACAGGATATCGAGTAGAGTTCCCTGTGCTTAATAGTAGGTCCTTACTGACTATCTATCTTATATATAGTAGTGCTTCAGTTGTGTCCAACTCTGTGTGACACTATGGACTGTAGCCAGCCAAGCTCCCTCTGTCCGTGGGGATTCTCCAAGGTAAGAATACTGGAGTGGGTTGCCATGCCCTCCTAAGGGGATCTTCCTGACCCAGGGATCAAACTTGCGTCTCTTACATCTCCTGCATTGGCAGACGGCTTCTCTACTGCTGAGCCACCAGGGAAGCTCATATATATAGCAGTCTGTATGTGTTAATCCCAAGCTCCCAATACATCCCTCTCCCCACCCAACATTTCCCCTTTGGTAAGCATTAAGTTTGTTTTCAAAGTCTAGGAGTCTCCTTCTGTTTTAAAAATAAGTTGATTAGTATCATTATTTTTTTAGATTCCACGTATAGATGATATCATATATTTATTTTTCTCTGACTTACTTCACTTAGTATGAGAATTTCTAGGTCCATCCATATTGCTGCCAATGGCATTATTTCATTCTTTATAACTGAGTAATATTCCATTATTATGTATACCACATCTTTATTCCTCTATTAATGGACATTTAGATTGCTACCATGTCTTGGCTATTATAAAAAGTGCTGTCATGGACACTGGGCTGTGTATATCTTTTTGAATTATGGTTTTCTTTGGATACATGCCCACGAGTGGAATTGTTCTATTTTTAGTTTTTTAAGGAACCTCCATACTGTTCTCCATAGTGTTGTTTTCTCTTTTTAAAGTTATTCTTAAAATTTGAAATAATTTCAAAAACAGATAACAGAAAATTAAATACAGAACCTTCCAATGTTATCAGATATTAAGTTCTGTTCACTTTAATTTTCAAAGGAACAAAATAATCAGAGTAGAAACTGCCTGTGTAAACTTTCCATATCTCATTCTTACTCCACCACCAAATGCGGGAACCAATCTCATGAAGTGTTTATTATGCCCATGCATGTTTTTCTACTTTTACTACATATGTACGTATCTATAAAAATTACATACCCCTGTTTTACAGGTTTATAAACCTTCTATAAAATGACATCATTCTCTATGTAGCCTTTTACAATTTTTTTTTTTTTACTTTTTTGGCTCAGCATTTTGAGATTTATGGTTTTAACTGCTTTATACTATTCTATTATATGACTACTTCACAATTTGTCCAGTTGATGGGCTTTTATATGTTTCTGTCTACTTTGTCATTGTTATAAACACTGCTGCAGTAAATATCCACGCATACGTGTTTCTGTATGTGAAATGTGCCAGGGTTTCTCTAGGGGGTGTACCTAGGAGGGGACTTACAGGATTGAAGGGGACAGCCTTGTTCTGCTTTACTAGATCTTTCCAAATTGCTCACCACAGGGGTTTACAATCCCATAACCAGTGTACTCAGGTGCCCAATTCTCCATGGCTTTGTTAATACTCGGTGCCGCCAGACTTCATTTTTGCCAGTCTGACCGATGTGCAATGGCATTTCCTTGGCTGCTGATTTGCAGTTCCCTAATTACCACTGAGGCTGAGCATACTATCATAAGACTCTTGGCCCCTCAGGTCTCCTCTGCGTGGTCCGCTCTTCTTCCTCAAATGCTGCATTCCACAATCACTTGGTAGGACAGAGTGCTGAGCCATCCTGCTTTGGGATCAGTCTGCATATTATTTTCTCAGATACGCGGCAAGTCTCTGTCTTGCCACATTTCTGGTTTTTTTAAAATAATTTCCCCATTCAGGAGGCTCATGGTGACCTTGGTTGATGAGGAAGATGAACATCCTGATGTATCCCCAGGAAGGATAGACTCAGGGTGGGGCAGGGGGGCTGACACAGCTGTATCTGCAGCCTTTGAGTCCTCTGCAGGCCCACTGGGGACCCCTCGACAAAGCTCATATCAGCCTCCTGCACTTTATCCTCTTACTTCAGAAACCCTTCCTTCCGGCTGAGATTGATTCCTAGCAAGGCATTGTGGATTTGCTCCGTAATGGTTCTCGAGAAAAGGAGGAAGCAGAAGAATTCCTGGAATGAAGGTCATTCTAGAATGCCAGAGCTGTAAGGGCGATCGTGTGGTCCAGACTGTCTCAATCCCAACCCCATTTACACATTGGGAGTCTGAGGTCCCAAAGGGGAAGTGCCCTGGCCACCGTTTCATCCACAGTGCAGATCGGCTGGGCCAGATGATGAATTGAGGAGGGTAACTTCCCAGGGCCCTTGACATCTTTTAGGTGTCTGTGGAGTGAGGCCATTTGCAGAACGTCCTGCTTGGGGTAAGCAACTTCTGAGGGCCCCCCACAGTGCCACCTGCCTCACCCAAGGATGCAAAGGAGGTTTATTGTGTAATTGGCAAGGTGAGGCACCAGGGAAGAAGCTGCTGGTGAGCGTCAGAGGCCAGCATGGTCAGATGGTGAAATAAACAAGGCTGCCTCTTCTCTCACTCTCCGTCTCTTCTGCTTTCCTTTCTCTCCATCTCTTCTCCTGGTTTCCTTTCTTCTTCCTCTTCCTCCCTTCTCCCACTTCCCTCTCACATCTCACCCTTTCTCTTGTTTCTTCTGTTTTTCTCTCTTAGTGCAAGAAGCCAGGAAGTCAGGGCAACTGAGTGTCTTTAAACTCACTCACTGGGATTGCTCACTCACAAGGTCACTTCCCAGCCCTGGGCCACAGGCTACCTGAAACAACAAGGAGGTGGTCATTGCTAGATGACTACTAGGGCCTCTCTCAGCTCTGTTCTGCTGCTGGTGCTGCTGCTAAGTCGCTTCAGTCGTGTCCGACTCTGTGCAACCCCATAGACGGCAGCCCACCAGGCTCTGCCATCCCTGGGATTCTCCAGGCAAGAACACTGGAGTGGGCTGCCATTTCCTTCTCCAATGCATGAAAGTGAAAAGTGAAAGTGAAGTTGCTCAGTCGTGTCCAGCTCGTAGCGACCCCCTGGACTGCAGCACACCAGGCCCCTCTGTCCATGGGATTTTCCAGGCAAGAGTACTGGAGTGGGGGAGTGGGGTGCCATTGCCTTCTCCACAGCTCTGTTCTAGGTGTGCGTAAAGAGCTTTTTTTCTTGGCCGTGCCGCGTGTCCCGTGGGATCTTAGTTCCTTGACCAGGGATCGAACCTGCGTCCCTTGCATTGGAAGCTTGGAGTGGTAACCACTGGACTGCCAGGGAAGTCCTGAGACAGCTTCCTGTCTCAGAAGATCCCTGTTTCTTAGATTTCTAGAGGCGAAGCCCCCTCTGACAACACCCACCCCACAACCCCACCCAAAGCAGTTTGTATCTACAGCTTTGGGATCAAAGTCACTTTTTGGAGAAATTTCAGCAACTGTTAATTGTCTGCAGGCACTTGTAGCTGTGCTTTTCCTCCAAAGATGTGGGAGGGAATTCAGCAGCCCAGGCCCTGCGGCCCCAGTAGCATGTTCTCCCTACAGATGGCTCACCGGCCCAACATTTTCTCCAGTTTCAAAATCCTTCAGGTCTAGGGACTTCTGTTTGAACAAGCCCCTCAGGCAGAGGAACCAAGGCTCAACCCACAGAGCCCTCCCCCACCTAGCAGGGATTTCACTAACAACTCAGAGCCATAGTATACTAGGTATTAACTTTGTTGATTTCTCCATGATAAATACATAGTTCTCTGAAAATAATCAGATCCTCTCCAATTAATGTTAGGGAGAAAAAAAAGAGACCACAGTTTGAAGGTTGTATAGAGGAGAGCAATTATCCACTTCAGTCACTTCCTGCATGGCAAAGGGGTTGATGATAGAGCCTGTCATCTCCCTCCACACCTGCAGGGCTACTAGTGTCTTTGTGAAATCTGGGTCTGGGAAACCCAGCGTGAGAACCAGGAGGGATGGCCACGACAACCCAGCTGGGCAGAAACACCTGGATGTGCTAGAATGCTGGGCCAGATACAGGTCTGAGTGAGCCTCAGATGGACATAGATTTGTGCTGCTACTGCTTTGACTCCATCTCTGTCTTTCTCTGTCTGGTCTTGGGCAAACCATTTGACCTCAGTTTCCCTGCCAATAAAATGGGGATAATCATCCACTCTTCTAAGGGTGCCTCTTAAGAATAATTGGCCAGTTTCTGCAGGGCACTTTGAAGAAAATTGCTGTGAAGATGTTCTGCTCGCCTGGAATTTTCCATAGTGCCCATATGCAACAGACGAGGGTGGCCATTGTTCTGATTTTGGCACTTGCCGCTGTACCATTTTCCCCAGTTCAGTTGGAAGAGGGGGAGGGGCCGTGATCACAGCCTGGGCCTGCCTGGACTATTAAAGGCACAACTCTGCCTTTGATGCCTGCCTGCAATGCTTGTTAATTTTAATAGGAAGCCAACAGAGACGAGAAGATTCTGCCTGGCAGAAGAAAAGAGGTTGAGACTGAAGAGGATTAGTGCCAGTTCAGTTTGGATCTTGTTTGGCTTTGAAGTCCTTGGCCCCGGTGCTGGAGTGACAGAACAACTCCTAGATGTCAGCAGGGTGGGAGGCAGGGGGCTGGGGAAGTTTGGACCTGAGGCCCTTCTGGTCCCAGCCTAGCCAAGGGCAAATGGCTCCTGTCCCAACTGGGGAGTCACTGGAGGATCTCCCAAGCTGGTGAATTTCTGGGGAAACCTCAACAGGGGTCTCCAACTACCTTGACTTCAGGGGCAAGTCAAGGTAAGACTTTGATCTTAATGCATAAAAGCAAAGTGAACTGATTATAGTAATAGACCGCAGTGGTGGTGGTGGTTGTTCAATTGCTAAGTTGTGTCCGACTCTCTGCAACCCCATGAACTGCTGCACACCAGGCTTCCCTGTCTTTCACTATCTCCTGGAGTTTGATCAAACTCATATCTACACAGTCAGTGACGCCAACCAACCATCTCAAGCTCTGTCGCCCCCTTCTCCTCCTGCCCTCAATCTTTCCCAGCATCAGGGTCTTTTCCAATGAGTCAGTTCTTCGCATCAGGCGGCCAAAGTATTGGAGCTTCAGCTTCAGCATCAATCCTTCCAATGAATATTCAGGGTTGATTTCCTTTAGGATTGACTGGTTTGATCTCCTTGCAGTCCAAGGGACTCTCAAGAGTCTTCTCTGACTGTGGCTAGTTGTCTAAGCTCCAGTCGAATACTGGGATTTGGGAATGAGGGTCAAATTTTGCTATCTCTTCTGATTCTGTAGGAGAAATGGGAAACTGGATGTTGTGTATGTATGTGAATATTCTAATTTTTAAACAGTGCTCAAAGTTGTTTCTTTATTATCTTAAAATACTCTCATGAACAAACATATCCATAGGCCAGAGCAGCCCTTTGGGTCCTATTTTGTGACCTCTGTCGTAGAATTCTAAAGCTTCAGGAGTGCATAGTCCCTTAAAACTCACTAAGACCTTTGTTTACCATCTTCTAGAGATTTCAGACCAGTTGCTGGTTGAGGGTGTCAGAATTACAGAGAGATAATTTTTACTGATATAAAACACAAGTATTTAGTGATTCTGATGCAATGGGCTTGGAATGGGATCTGGGGAGGGTCTCCTGTTTTTTTCTTTTTTTTTTTAACTCTTCAGATGTTCAGTTGGGCAACCAGGTTTGGGAAATGGTGACCTCATCAATTCTCAGTGATTAAAATTTTTCAGTCATAAACACTTTTGAGAAGTTGAAGAAAGTTATGCACATTTTCCTGGGTGGGGGAAGATGCTCATCCAGAAAAAATTTTGCATACAGTGTCAGGCAGTCTGAATACCTCTCTGAAGGCCATTGGAGAGCACCCAGTGAAGAACGTTGGCAGTACTTACTGCTGGAATCCCATCTGCAAGCGCCGTGAGAATAGCCTCTGGGGTCTTACTTGTACTCCTCCAGTGACAGGGCACTCATTACCTTTGGAGGAAGCCTCCCCGCTTTTCACCAGCACTAGTCTTCAGCAAAGTCCTTCTTGTGAACAGAACCCAGTCCCCTCTTCTCACAAGCATCTTTCTCCAGGGCCCCTGGATTTGCAGGCGCCTGCAAATCCCACATGTGTGCTCTGGCTCGTCTTTCTGGTTTTACTGGGGTCTAAAGGAGACCAGGAGGAGCTGAGGGGGTGAGGGGACTGGCCGAGGATGAGGACTGCTTCCTCTTGCGGTTTGGGAATTCAGGAGCAGATAATTGACCAGATCCTGGTGAATCCTGTTCCTACCACCTCATCCCTTTGTCCTCTTTTGAGACCTCACTCCATGAATCCAGCATGAGATGTCAAATCTATGGTCACCATCTTCTCCCTGTGGCTATCTCTCTTGGAGAGGCTGACCCCCAAGCCTGGAAGATGAACTTTTTCAATGTGAGTCAGGTACAGCTTGGAGATACTAGAAGCATCAAATAAAGGGTTATTTGAATTCATTTAGCCCAACTCTCTTGCTTTTTTTTTTTTTTTTTTTTTTTGGCCACACCATGTGGCTTGAGGGATCTTAGTTCCTGGACCAGAAACTAAACCTGGGCCCTTGGCAATGAAAGCCCAGAGTCCAAACCACTAGACCGCCAGGGTATTCCCCAAAGCAGTTTTGCTTTGATCAGCATCTGGTGGGCACTTGCGGGAGAGGAATGCTGCTGTGACATTCATGTCATCACTTTCATCCATAATTGGCTGAACATTGACCACACAGTTGTAAAAGGTCCCTCAGGCCAGCCTCAGCTCTGCCACCTAGCAATCTGAAGCCTTCTTAAACCTGTTTGTATTCTGGCCTCATCCTGTCTCTACCTTGGGGTAGAAAACATCACAACGTCCTTCTGAGCAAAGTAGCTTGGGGAGTGCATATGGCTTTTCTTTGCCTTAAACTCTTAAACTTAAAGGGGGAGCCTCTCCTTCTAATAGTTGAAGTTGGGTGTCCATCATCCCTTCCTCTGCATCCACTCTGGGATTTTATAGATTTAATTCAAGTCTCCTTTTCTCCATCTAGAAGAAGCCTCACTTTGAAGCTCTGTCATCTCATCATCCCTTTGATCACTTTAGTCATCATTTACTTGCCTGACAAATGTACCCAGGTTTTGAATGCAAATGCCCCTAAGTGCTCTCACTCACCTTTCATCCCAGAGCTTCTGGAACAAGGGAACTCATGGGCCTGCTCAACATGGGTTTGAGTGAATCCCATGGAGAGGCTGGGAAAATGATATCCTCTTACTAACCCTGCAGGTAAACAGGGAAGATTGGCCCCTGATCATTGAATGGACACCCCCAGGCCTGGCAGAATCTCATTCATGCATTCCAGCATTCATTCATACCACAAAAATTTACCAAGTTCCTAAGATGGGCCAGGTTCTGGGCTGCATACTGCAAATGCTGCAATCCATAACACCAAGCAATCCTTGCCCTCCTTGGATCTCTATTTTAGTAGGGGAGACAGAGACAAATAAATAAGCACACACATGAATAATTGTAAGTTGTGATCTGTGATATGAAAGATAACTACAGGTACATTAAGGGGAACCCAATTCAGACCCTTAATTGGAGGGAATTGTGGAGGGAGTGGAGACCCTTAAGTGGAGGGAAATGTGTTCCAGGCAGAGAGAAGAGCACATGCAAAGGCCCTGTGGCTGGAAGAGCTTGACTTTTTTGAAAAACCCAGAGAAGTCCAGGGCAACTAGCAGCTAGTGACTAAAGAGAAGGAGATACTTCAAGAACTGTGATTCAGATGTATACAGGGTTCAGCAGGTTTCATGGTTGAGAGAAATGAGCCAAATGAAAGACAAAAGGGAGCAGTGGAGACTGTGGCAAATTGGTGACCACACACGTGTGTAAAGGAGGCAGTCACGGGACTTCCCTGACAATCCAGTGGTTAAGACTCCAGGCTTCACTGCAGGGGATGTTGGTTCAGTACCTGGTTGGTGAACTAAGATCTCATATGCTGAATGGTGTGGCAAAAAAAAAATTTGTTTTTAATTAAAAAAATTTTTTAATAAAAGGCAGTTACTGCTTAGCTCCAGCCAGCCTTGCACATGTGAAAACGAAATCTTGGCCAGTATTGCCAGAGCTTTGTTTTTTGAAGAGAACTCTCAATTCTAGATTTTTATTTAAAAATCTTTTTTTTAAAAACAAAACATTGAGATCTTCACAACACATGTTTGAGGACTGAATTTGTCCTCCCTGGTGCTGCCTCTTGGAGGCCCCGGAGCTGAGTAAATCCACAGTAGAGATTTAAGGAATTGTAGATTTTACCTACAATTGTAGAGTTTACCTCACCCTGGGAGGTAAACTGAGGCTCCAAGTCCTCTCCGCTTCCAGTTCTTGCTCCACCCAGTGGTTTCCTGAGGAATGGGCAGCCTTTTAGTCTGATTTCTTTTTTGCCTTCAGGCAAGTTTTTAACTGGAAGACTCAGTTTCTCTAATTTGCGAATGGTAGGGTTGAGGCCAAGTTTGGTGGCTCCCTGGGGCTCTAATATGTGGGGTAGTTAAGGTTTGTAAATGACTTTGAAGCTTTCAAGAGTAAAGCATCCACCAAAGTTCAGAGGGAGACACCAGTTTGATCCCTGGGTTAGAAAGATCCCCTGGAGGAGGGCATGGCAACCCACTCCAGTATTCTTGCCTGGAAAATCCCATGGACAGAGGAGCATAGTGGGCTACAGTTCATGGGGTCGCAAAAGTATCGTACATGACTTAGCGGCTAAACAACAAAGTTCAGAAGGGGGTTGCTCCTTAAAGTGCCACCAAGTTAGATATCAACCCTCCCCAGTCTCCAGGGGGTCTTCCCCAGGTAGAAATGCTGTGAGATTCCAGGGGGCCCCAGGTACCTCCCTGTCTTCCCCACCAGCCTATCCTTTCCTTCCCTCCCTTCTGTTCCCTTTCTGTCTTTGCTCAGAAACCCAGTGGGTCCCTTCTAGGTGCCAGTCACATGGAGTTGCAGTGTTGGCTCTAGAAAGTCATCGTTGTGGAACTTGCAGCTTCACAAGGAAAACAGGGAGTCACACATAAGCAATGCTTGTTACAAGATGGAACTTGCAGGGGGTCATAGGAGCCAGTAATCCACCCCTAGTTTCAGGAACCCACACCTAACTCCAAAATAGTGATGTTTCAGTTGAAAGCTGAATATTGGAGCAAGGGTTAGCCAGAGTGGGGGAATATTCCAGGTTGAGGGAGCTTCTAGGATCAGAGGCTGGAGGCAGAGAGGGGTGGGTGTGCTCTAAGTGTTCCTAAACCTGAATTCGGGCCCACACTTCAGGGACCTTAGAGCCCAAGGCCTCGTGGTGGTTTGGTGGTTAGGAGGGTACAGGTCCAGCTTACGTGGGTCCTAGGAGCCAGGGCAATTTTTTTTTTTTTACATTGAGAATAATAAGGTAATGGGAAGTTGATAAGTTTCAACCCAAAAAGAAATGTTAGGATTTGCTTGCATTATTCTGGACTCAATGGTTGCTCCTTAGAGGAAAGCCTGGCCAACGAATACATCTTCTGTGATCTCCAAATGCCCTTTCTGCATCCTTTCTTTATCTCAAGACACCAATATTTCACCTGCAAAGTAGGTGCTATTGTGGATCCATATTGTGATGAAACACTGGCTCAGAGAGGTCATCTGCCAAGGTCATCCAGCCAGGGAGGGACAGAGCAAGGATTTGAGCCCTGGTGTATCTGTTTGGAAGCTTGGGCTTTGTCCACCTTGCCTGCATGGTCAGAATAACGATGGGTACTTGGAAATACCATCCTCAGCCACGTTTTCAGGTAGAAAAAGCCCTGGTCTGTGGAGCTCTCCTTCCAAGTGTTGGAGAGAAAAGAAACCTGCCTCTAAAATTAACATCAACACAGAGCTAGGTCACGGGGGAGTTTGAGGAGCAGAAGCTCTGTTCACATACTGAGGAGGCAAAGATGCCAGGGGCTAATTAATGAGGACCTGGCCTCCAGGGATCTTAAGATGCCAGCTTTTGTTCAAGTCTTTTCTCTTCCAGAGAATACTGAGCTGGTTCCTGGAATTGGTGCAGCACAGAAGGGCCATTCAAGGCTTCCTTTGAATGAAGTGTTCTGTTCCCAGCACACAGCTTTTTAAAGACATGGGGAGAAAATAGAAACCCAGAGGACTAAGAAGTTCTGTTCCTCAGGGTGGGTAGGCAGGAGTGCTGCAAAGTTCAAGGACAGGCCTACAGTGGGACAGGCCCCTGCGGTCTGCTGCTGGGGGAGCTGGGGGCTGCCCTGGGCCTGGGCTGAGTCACCTTCCTGCTCGTTGTTCAGTTGCTGGGTCGTGTGCGACTCTTTGAGACCCCATGGACTGCAGCACACTAGGCTTTCCTGTCCTTCACTATCTCCCTAAGTTTCTCAAACTCATGTCGGTGATGACATCCAACCATCTCATTCTCTGTCATCCCTTTCTCGTCCTGCCCTCAATCTTTCCCAGCATCGGGATCTTTTCCAGTGAGTCAACTCTTCGCATCAGGTGGCCAAAATATTGGAACTTCAATTTCAGCATTAGTCCTTCCAGTGATTATTCAGGGTTAAATTCCTTTAGGATTGACTGATTTGATCTCCTTGCAGTCCAAGGGACTCTCAGGAGTCTTCTCCAGCACCACAATTTGAAAGCATCAATTCTTCAGCACTCAGCCTTCTTTATGGTCTAACTATCATAAATTATCGCCCTTAATTTACAGCTAGAAAATCCAAAATGAGACTTGAGTCATTGGGCATGGTTGTGATCCGGATGTACCAGGAGATATGGACCCTGTTCTTTTCAGTCGTCAGAGCGCTCCAAAGAGGGCTCAGCCTGAGATGGACACCGTGGGTTTCCCTGTGGTAGAGCTGGGTCTGTGGTAGAAAATTTAGACCATCCGTGTATGTGCAGGGAGAGATGATAGAAAAAAATAATAGAAATGGCTCTTAGAGCCAAATGATAAGATACTCATCTACACTTCTAATAGAAATGCAAATTCAAGCTACAACTAGGTATCATTTTTATAAAATGTATCTGATTGACAGGGATCTCAAAATGTGAAGTATGCTGTGTGGGCGGGCTGTGGGGAAACAGACGAGCTCAGTCATAGACGGTGATGTCCAAACTGCAGGATAACCACTATAGCTCCTCAAATTCAAAAGGTGCGTGTGTGTCTAGGTGCTTGGGAATACATCAGTGAACAAAACTGGTGACTATTCCAGCGCTCATGGAATTTATGTCCTTAGAGAAAAGCAGGAGGGAGAAAAATAAACATACTCAAGCAATCGATCATATAGTTTGTTAGGAGGTAATAACTGCCATAGAGTAAAGGACAAGTAGGGAAGCGTTAAGAGGGGTCAGAAGTTGCCAGGGGCAGGGGACACGTGGAGTGTACAGTCGGGCAGTCAGGGTAGGCTCCTTAGAGAAGGGCCTGCAACAGTCCTGTGAAGTTGTCCCCATTTCACAGATGGTGCAGCTGAGGCAGAGGTGAGTTTCGTGACTGGCCTGGAGTCACACGGCCAAGAAAGGAAAGGCAGGAATTCTGACCCAGGCTGAATGACTTGAATCGGTGCGTTTCATCACTTCATTATGTAAGAGCTGTAAGGAACCTGGAGATGGGGAAACTGAGGCCCAGAGAAATAAAAGGGACTTGCTCAAAGTCCTGAGCAAGAGGAAGAGTGCTGTAGTGAATCCTGTGCTCACCAGGGAGACAGGTGCTCTAGCATGGGGTTCCCAGAGGGAGAGGCTTAAGATGACATATGGAAAAGCATTGTTATTTTAGTTATTTTAATTGACTTGAATGCATATTAGAAAGAAATGCAACTAACACATGGCATTTATAATTGCACAAGGTTTGTGCTTAGGATGAATCATTTTTAACTGAATCAATGTAATGAAAAGACTGGGTAAATTATAACACAGGCGGAATGCAGTTATGGCAAAATTTCAGGCGAGTATTCACAGAAGACTGACGTTTGGGCAACTCTGCTGTCGATTGTGGGCACCTCTGGGGCCAGGGAAGGAAATTTTTGGAATGGCCTGGAAGCTCAGCCTCTGGCTCAAGGATCCTCTGCCCAGGAATCTCTACCGTGCTCCTGCATTGTCATCACTGAAGCCTCCCCGCAGACTGTCCCTGCCTGCACCTGTGGGAACCAGCCCATTTTTATGGGCGATGTCATCTTCAAAGTGCTTTTGGCTTATTAGTTGGTTACGATTCACACCAAGCTGACTCAAGATCCCACAGCCTGACAGAGGAGAGCTGATGTCACTGGCATGGGGAGCACTTTGCCAGGCCAGTAGCCGGGCCCCACCCTGGAGACCAGCCTGGAAGCGGATCCCGGCTTCACCCCTTTAAAGCATCTCTGGGAGCATCAGTCTTTCTCATCTATGAAGTGCGGGTGATAATATGGTTGTTGGGAGCAGTTCACATGTCAAGTGGCTGGTGTGGGATGGCTGCTCCAAAAGCATCGCTTCCCTTCATATGCAGATGCTACTTCCTCCTCGGGGCATTTTGGGGTTTCTTGTCTTTCCTCCCTACCTTCCAGAACATTCCATATATTCCTCTCTCCTCTTTTTTTTTTTTTTTCTTCTGTTTGGCTATACTGGGTCTTTGTGGCTGCACACGGGCTTTCTCTAGTTGTGGTGAGTGGGGGCTCCTCTCTAGTTACGCTGTGCGGGCTTCTCATTGCGGTGGGTTCTCGTGGCCTCCAGGTACTCGGGCCGCAGCAGTTGTGACACATGGGCTTAGTTGCTCCGCAGCATGTGGAATCTTCCCAGACCAGGGATCGAACCCGTGTCCCCTGCATTGGAGGCGGATTCTCAACCACTGGACCACGAAGGAAGTCCTGTTCTTTTTTTAACATGATCAGTTCTGTTTTGCAGGAGGGCGAACTGTGTGCCTGTTGCGGTTGTTAACACGAGCTTGGGGCTTTTGTCAAAGGCATCCTTCTGTCTCTGGGGAGAAACCTCAGGTCCTGGTGTGCAATTCCTTAAATGTCTGTGTGCGTGAGAGGCAGCAGGGCTGTGGTGGTGTAGTGAACACGAACGGGGGTCCTAGAGCCCCGCTCCGTGGGCGCAGTCCTTTTTCTGTCATTCGTTAGGTCTGTAATCTTAGGCAAGTCACTTACCACTTCATGCCTGGGAATCCTGACCTGCAAAATGGAAATAATTGATAATAGCACCTACATCATAAGGTTGTTGTGAGGATTAAATATGTTAATGTCTGTAAGACACAAACTGCCACCTGGTAGGAGTTTTATAGGTGTTGGCTGTGATTATACCAACATTTTTCAAAGGACCTTTTCCCTGATGTGGCCTCTATAAATTTTTGTTTTCTGTTTTGGCTGTGCTATGTGGTATGTGGGACCTTAGATCCCCAACCAGGGATTGACCACGGGCCCTTGGCAGTGAAAGCGTGGAGTCCTAACCATTGGACAACCAGGGAATTCCCCATAAATATTTGTTGAACTGAACCAAAAAAACTATATCCTCACTTCTTATTATATACTTGGCAGATTTCTGAAATTCTCTCATTTCTAATTCACTCTCTAGAGTGAAGACATTGTACCTTTGTAAAATGCAAATATCATCATCTTCAAATGTTACTTAGACACTTTCGGTGTAAAAAGCTTTGTACAAGAATACCCTCTGTGGCCTTAAAAGGAAAATAAAGGTGCTTTCCAAAGCATATTGTTAAGTGCAAAAGGCAAAATATAAAACCCTGTGTCTAGTATGCTGCCAGTTATGGAGGAAACAAAAGCTAGGGAGAAGGGTATATGTAGGAGGAGAGGGCTTACCTGTGCAGTCGCAGACTGTTTTCAGGAGACCTAGGAAATTGGTCTGGGGGTCTTCAGGGGAGGGATCTTGGCGGCAAGGGTTGGGGTGATAGGAAGACTTCCTTTTCATTGTATTGGGTTAGCCAGAAAGTTTGTTAGGGTTTTCCATATCATCTTATGGAAAAACTGGGAAAAACTTTCTGCTAACCAAATATAACTCTTTTATGTGTATGCGTGTGTGTGTACACATATATATGGGCTTCCCTGGTAGCTCAGCTGGTAAAGAACCTGCCTACAATTCAGGAGACCCCTGTTCAATTCCTGGGTCAGGACAATCCCCTGGAGAAGGGATCAGCTACCCACTCCAGTATTCTTGGGCTTCCCTGGTGGCTCAGATGGTAAAGAATCCACCTGCAATGTGGGAGACCTGGGTTCGATCCCTGGGTTGGGAAGATCCCCTGGAAAATGGCATGGAAACCCACTCCAGTATTCTTGTCTGGAGAATCCCCACGGACAGAGGAGCCTGGCGGGCTACAGTCCATGGTGTCACAAAGAGTTGGACACGACTGAGCGACTATGTACAGCACATACATATATATGTATTTTTTTATCATGGTAAAATATAAATGTTATAATTTTTAGCATATAATTCAGTATCATTAAGCACATTTACAATGTTATGTAATTGTCACCACTATTTAAGAATTTTTTCATCATCCCAAAGAGAAACTATACCCATTAAATACTAACTCTCTATTCTTTCCTCCCCTCCAGCCCCTGGTAACCTTTATTCCACTTTCTCTCTTTAGGAATTTTTCTGTTTTAGTACCTTATGTAAGTGGAATCATATATACTTGTCCTTTTCTGTCCGGCTTATTTCACTTAGCATAATGTCTTCAAGGTTCATCCATGCTGTACAATAGCATGTTTTGGTACTTTACTCTTTTATATGGCTGGATAATGTTCAATCATATATTTTTTAAAAAAACAAGCTTTATTTATTTTTTAAAATTTTGGCCACACCCTACAGCATGTGGAATAATAGTTCCCCAGCCAGAGATTGAACCCATACCCCCACATTGGAAGGCAGAGTCTTAATCACTGGACCTCCCGAGAATTCCTTGTTCAGTCATATATTATCAGTGATAGCCATATATGTCACATCTTAGTTACCCATTCATCTATGGGCAGATGGTTTGTTGCCAATTTTGGCTATTGTGAATAATGCTGCTTGAACATTCATATGTAAGTATCTGTTTAAGTACTACCTGTTTTCAAACCTTTTGGACCTATACCTAGAGGTGGAATTGCTGGGTCATATGATAATCCTATGCTTAAGTTTTTGAAGAATCATCTCACTGTTTTCCCCAGTGGCTACATCATCCTACATTCCTATCAGCAGTGCACAAGGATTCCAATCTCCCCAGCTCCTTCTGCATATGCTTTGACAGCTTTTAATGTGATATGCTGTTGGAGAAGACTTGAGAGTCCCTTCAACTGCAAGGAGATCAAACCAGTCAATCCTAAAGGAAATTACTCCTAAATATTTATTGGAAGGACTGATGCTGAAGCTGAAACTCCAATACTTTGGCCACCTGATGCAAGGAACTGACTCCTTGGAAAAGACCCTGATGCTGGGAAAGATTGAAGGCAGGAGGAGAAGGGGATGACAGAGGATGAGATGGTTGGATGGCATCACCGACATGATGGACACGAGTTTGAGCAAGCTCTGGGAGTTGGTGATGGACAGGGAAGCCTGGTGTGCTGCAGTCCATGGGGTCACAGAGTCAGACACGACTGAGCAACTGAACCAAACTGAATGTGATATGCTGTCAAATTGTTACCTTTTCATATCTCAAATTAACATTTTAAAAAGACATTGTGCTAAAGAGGTTAGGATGCGTGAGTCAAAGGGCGCAACAACAACAGTAAGACAAAAAACAGCCCTGATGTTCAGAAGGAGTGCATGTCATGACTCAGAATCCAGAATCTCTTGCATTTAGTTGGCCACATTGCCACACCCCTCTTTGGGATTTTGTTTCCTCAGGGGTCAGATAAGAGAGTTGGATTCGGTGCTCCTGAGTCCCCTTCCTGCTCTTTCAGCTGAGAATCCCACGTCGGTTCCCAGGAAAAGTATGGACAATGCTGCCCCTAGGTTGGCCCAAAAATTTGTTTGGGTTTTTCCATAAGTGTAGTCACTCAGTCATGTCTGATTCTTTGCAACCCCATAGACTGTAGCCCATCAGGCTCCTCTGTCCATTGGGATTTCCCAGGCAAGAATACTGGAATGGGTGGCCATTTCCTCCTCCAGGGGATCTTCCCAACCCAGGGATCAAACTTGGGTCTCCTGCACTGCAAGCAGATTCTTTACTGAGCCACCAGGGAGTGACTTTTCCATCAGATGCTATATTAAAATCCAAATGACCTCTTTGGCCAATCCAGTAGGTTCCTCCCTGTGTATCTCCCATCGCCCTTGCCCGCTGGCTCCTATTGGCTGAGGCATTGTAGGAGGCTGGAGGATGGGAGGAAAAAGCAAGGGGGTCTTTATTGCTTGGCTCCCTCCTTGCATTGCCACCTCAGTGAATACAGCTCCTGTCAGGCTCACCCTCACTGGGCATCTGAGACATGGCTTCCTTTCCTTGTGTCTTTAGGCCTAGAGGTGGTTTATTCCTTCCATAGGGCCGCCATAATGAAGTACCACAACCTGAAGGACTTGAACAACAGAAACGTATTGTCTCATAGTTCTGGAGGCTATAAGTCTGGGAGTGAGGTGTCAGCAGGATTGATTCCTTCTGAAGTCTGAGAGAGGGAATTTGCTCCATGTCTCTCTTCTAGTTCCTGATGGTTTGCTGGCCATTTTTGGTGTACCTTGGCTTGTTGAAGCATCACCCTGATCTCTGCCTTCATCTTCACATGGCGTTCTCTCTGTGCATGTCTGTGTCCAAATATTCCCCAGTTATAAGGACCCTAGCCATATTGGATTATGATGTCCTAATGACCTCTTCTCTGCTTCCCTGGTGGCTCAGTGGCAAAGAACCCACCTGCCAGTGAAGGAGACACGGGTTCGATCCTGGGTCGGGAAGATCCCCTGGAGAAGGACATGGTGACCCACTCCAATATTCTTATATGCATATATATACATATATATAATTTTATTTATTTATTTATTTATTTATGGCTACACTGGGTGTTCACTGCTATGTGAGCTTTCCCTAGTTGTGGTGCGTGGGGGCTTCTCTGTAGTTGTGGTGCGTGGGCTTCTCATTGCAGTGGTTCCTGTTGTTACAGCTCACAGGCTCAGTAGTTGTGGCACACAGGCTTGGTTGTTCTGAGGCATGTGGGATCTTCCTAGACCAGGGATCGAACCCACATCCCCTGCATTGGCAGGCAGAGTCTTAACCACTGGACCACCAGGGAAGTCCCCACTCCAGTATTCTTGTCTAGGAAATCTCATGGACAGAGGAGCCTTGTGGGCTACAGTCATTGGAGTCTCAAAAGAGTCGGACACGACTTAGAGACTAAACAACAACAACCTCTTTTAACTTGATTATTTATGTAAAGACCCCGATTTCAAATAAGGTCACATTCTGAGAAATCCATCACACCCTTTTTTTTTTTTTTTGGAAGTTGGGGGGGATACAGTTCAGCTCATAACAGGTGCCTCCTTTTCCCATGTTGGTTTCCCAAGTCCTGTCCTTACCTTCACTCAGCCCATTGAGCATGTCTTCTCTGTCTTGCAGAAACCCATGAAGCTTGAGCACTCTGGCCATTTGCTTTTGTCTTTCAAAAAATAGCTCTGATCTTTGTCTCATGGTGTCGCTGTTGGAGAATTTCACAGCAGACTGGCACCCCTGTTCTCTGTGTGGTACTATTGTCATCGCCTCTGCTTTCTCCCTGGGAGCTTGAGGCAGGTGGAGGGTAAGGATGTCTCTGTGTGTAGGAGGGGAGGGCTCATAATACATTATATCTGCTTTAAAGCTCTGTTCCTCAAGGGACTTCCCTGGTGGTCCAGCAGTTAAGACTTCACCTTCTGATGCAGAGGGTGTGAGTTTGATCCCGGGTTGGGGAGCTAGGATACCACATGCCTCCTGGCTAAGAAAAAAACAACACGAGACAGAAACAATATTGTAACAAATTCAGTAGAGACTTTAACATGGTCCACGTTAAAAAAAAACAAAAGTGAGGCGAAAGTTTTTAAAAATAATTTTATTCATTTATTGATTTTTGGCCGTGCTGGGTCTCTGTTGCTGTGTGAGCTACTCTCTAGTTGTGGTATGAGGGCATCTCATACAGTGGCTTCTCTTGTTGCAGAGCGTGGACTCTGTACCTCAGTTTTCTCAACTGTA
Source organism: Okapia johnstoni (assembly GCA_024291935.2). NCBI lineage: Eukaryota > Metazoa > Chordata > Mammalia > Artiodactyla > Giraffidae > Okapia > Okapia johnstoni. The sequence continues at coordinate 87,323,921 of CM044310.1, forward strand.
AAATGGGGATAATAATAGAACTCATGGGTCTGATCTGAAGGTTTTTTAGTAATTTATTTTTTCCTGGGTCTTCATTGCTATGCGACTTTCTCTAGTTGCAGACAGTTGGGGTTGCTCTCCAGTTGCGGTGAGTGGGCTTCTTATTGCAGAGTAGCTTTTCTTGTTTCGGAGCACGTGCTCCAGGGCTGAGGGCTTCAGTACTTGTGGCTCTCTGGCTCGACAGCACAGGCTTAGTAGCTGTGGTGCACGGGCTTAGTTGCTCCAAGGCATATGGGATCTTTCTGGACTAGGGCTCAAACCTGTGTCTGCTGCATTGGCAGAGAGATTCTTTACCACTCAGCCACCAGTGAAGCCTGGAGACAATTTGTTTTTTTCAAGTTCTAGTCATTTCAAAGAAGGCTCTTTAGGGAAGAAGTAACAGTTAAATGTGTCCAGGTGGGTAACGGAACTAGAGATTTCATCCTCCCAAACTCCCAAACCCTTGAAGGATCCACCTGAGGGTATGTAGCATAAAAAAGTCATGGAGGGAGGATGATACATCTTTATACCCCCGAGGAGCCCACATGGGGATAACAATGAAGTCCTTCTGTTTCTACAGGAAGATTGATACATGGACCAATATAAGAAGAGATTTCTAAGAATCATGTTCAGATGTAATGGCCTCCATGAGACTCATAAGCCCTTAAATTGAGGGACATATTCACACGGGGTCTGGATGGTGATTCTTGCCTCGGTTAGAAGCCCGGGCTGGCCATCTCTCTGGCCCCTTCCTACTGGGAAATGACATGACTATGCAAATGGAACTTGGAGCTGCCTTTAGTGTGCTATGTCCCCTGAAGATAAGGGTGCTCAGATCTGCAAAGCTTTCAGGAGTTCCTACGAAGACAGAAAACTCAAACTTCCCAGAGCAGGTGCCCAGAGGTTGGCTTCTCATCCAAACAGGAGGTTACAAAAGCCAAGGCAAGCCTCAGCCAGCGTCCCATGCTGCCCACACCCATGTATGGCTCCAGGGAGCAATAAAGAGCACACTCCTTGGAAACTGGAACAGACTCCAGCCATCAGCTTTGATCTGAACCCGGGGGCTGGGCCGGAACCAGTTCCTCTGCTCCTTGAATGTTGGACTACTGCCATCCTGTGTTGTTTTGCTGTTTAGTTGCTCAGTTGTGTCCAATTCTTTTTGATTCCATGGACTATAGCTCGCCAGGCTCCTCTGTCCATGGGATTATCCAGGCAAAAATAATGGAGTGGGTTGCCATTTCCTTCGCCAGGGGATCTTCCCAACCCAGGGATCAAACCTGTGTCTCCTGCATTGGCAGGTGGATTCTTTACTGTCTCAGCTACCAGGGAAGCCCTCTATCCTGTGAGGGCTCCTCTAATTTCAAAATCACTTGAAGACTCTTGGGCAGATTGCCCTGGCAGAGCTGACTTGTCTTTGTCAGCACATCTCTGGTCATGCCTTCCCATCAATCAATACCATTTACCACTGTGGGCTTGGCAGGTGGAGATGACTGTGGAAGGAGTTTTTTTATAAATGACAACAACAAAAAGATTAAAGAGAATAGATTTTTAGATAAAAAAAAAAAGACACAACTCATGTACGTTACATAAGGACTTCAAAGTTAAAAGCTTATGCTTAAAGCCAGAAAGTATTAGAACATCAACAAAACTTGATCAAAATGTGTATCTTTGAGTGAATTGTTTGGCAAGGCTTTTTATAATATTTGAATCCTGCTAGACAAAATCTTTACTTTCCTAAAAAGTCTTTAAATGTAACTTACTAAGTTGTTGAATGACTGAGAAGGTGATGCATCAAAGTGGCAGCTTTATTGTTGTTTCTATAAAAAGAAAATTAACTCTTGGTCCTCATAAGTGGGCTTCCCTGGTGGCTCAGTGGTGAAGAGCTCGCCTACCAGTACAGGGGACATAGGTTCGATACTTGGGTCGGGAAGATCCCCTGGAGAAGGAAATGGCAACCCACTTCAGTATCCTTGCCTAGGAAATCCCATGGACAGAGGAGCCTGGAAGACTACAGTCCATGCAGTTGCAAAAGTGTCAGATATGGCTTAGCAGCCAAAACAACAAAACTAATGAGTAACCTCATATGTACAAAGACGGTAATCACTCCCCCATGTTCCCTTCTGCACATCAGGAGGCTCTGGCTCACCCCGAATCATGAATCATGCTTAGATCATGCCCACAATGTCAAGCATGGTATTGTGGGTGTCATGGTACAAAAACAAGAAAAAGAAAGAGGCATCACTTCTCAATGCTCAGTAATACAAAACCATAGGATCTATTTTGAATTTTTCAGTGGGGAAAAATTATGAAGGCCTGTCCTACAGGGTGGGATTGAGAGAAGCAGGGTCATGAGAGAGAAAGATGAGGGCTCTGGGCAGGCCTGTTTGAGAAGGAAAGTGTTGAGCTGAAATCTGGACACATGGGAGTCAGGCTTGAAATGATCTGCGAGCTGAGCATTCTGGGTGGAGGGAACTGTAAGATGGTGCAGTAAGTCCTGCCAGTGAGTTATTTAAGATGTGAATGTTGACTTGTTTGAATAGACCATCATTCATTCACCAGATATTTAAACTGCAGCCATGCACTTGCCTGGTGGTCCATTAGTTCAGATACTGTGCTTCCACGGCACGGGGCATGGAGTCTGGGGAACTAGGATCCCACATGGCGCATGGTGCGGCCAGAGAAAAGAAATAATAAAAAAACAAAGTGCATTCACTTTTTGTCAGAAAGTGTTGCAGATGCTTAGACCACATTAGGCTGGAGTATTCTTTGCAGAGGAAGCAAGAGCACTGCAAAACAGTCCTGGTGTCCTTAGCTCCTGCTGTTCCACTCTTACTCCTGGGGTGCGCAGCTCAGCCACCTCCGGAGAGCTGGCCTGCCTACCCCCGGACGTGTGGTAAGAGAGGCCTGCCCTTAGGACGTTGCCTGTGGTTTTCCAGGGATGAACACATCTCCCGATGCTGGCATTCAGGATTAGCCAGCTCATTTTCTGGCATATAGAAGTCACATTCTCCATTATCATTTCTTACCAGGGATAAAGTAATACATTGACCCCCATCTGCCGGATTTCTCTCGAGGCAGCAGTGTAGGGGTGGCTAGGGACTGGGCTGCCCTACCACAAGTGGGCAAGAGACTTGAATTCTAGCTCCGAGAGACAAAAAAAAAAAAAAAAAAAACAGTAAAGAAATAATGCAGGAATTCCCTGGTGGTTCAACAGTTGGGACTCCAAGCTTACACTTTAGGGGCACAGATTTGACCCCTGGTCAGGGAACTAAGATCCTACAAGCCAAGTGGTGAAGCTGAAGAAAGAAAGAAGGAAATAAAATAGAAATAAATAAATAAATCTTTTTTTTTAAAAAAGGGGCAGGTCTTCCCTGGTGGTCTCGTGATTAAGAATCCATCTTGCAATGCAAGGGACCCTGGTTTGATCCCTGGTCGGGAAGATTCCACATGTCTCAGAGCAACTAAGCCCGTGTGTTACAACTGTGGAGCCCACACTCTGGAGTCTTCGAGTTGCAACTCCTGAGCCCACATGCCTAGAGCCTGTGCTCCACAGTAAGAGAAGCCACCTCAATGAGACGCCCGAGCAGCGCAACTAGAGAGCAGCCCCTGCTCGGGAGACCCACCGCAGCCAGAAAAATAAAATAAAAATAAAATAGGTGTTTTTTAAGTAAAGAATTAAGGAAGATCATCTCAGAAACAGATAAACACTCTGAAGAAAATAAAGCATAAATGCTGTGTGTGAGAGTGAGAGAGCGCACTGGGGCTCTGGGTACTTGTGAAAATACAAGTAAATAATTGAGAGTCTGGTACACAGTAAGTGTTCAACAGATATTTGCTCCTACTATGATGATGATGATGATGCAGCTTTTCCCAGTCTGCTGACCAAAAAGCAGTTGTTTCTGTTTTGCATAAGTGACATGCTGTGACGAGGCTTTGAATACGAGTCTCGTACTCATTTCTTGTGAGTGACATGGACTGACAGAAGAGCCGTGTGAATGGCCTCGCCCTCACGGCCCCAGCATCCCAGTCAGCAGGGAGTCACGTGATGAAAGACGGATGGATCAGGCATCCAAGAGGGCTGCTTGTGAACCGGTCTCACACAGCCAGGCTCTGTGCCCTGCGCTCTGCACCAGTGTCCCCGGCCCCTGCCCTCCAGGTGTTGTGGAGGGATGCTAATGGTGACTCTCTCAATGTCAGGGAAACTGGAGCCTGGGGTCCTTTACTGGCAGGTTCTGGGGGAACTGGTGGGGAGAGGCTGTGAAGGGCACAGAGAGCCCGCACCCTCACACTCCTTTATTTTCAAGTTGTGTGTGTGTGTTTTATCACAAAAGTGAAGCAAGCTTGCTATAACCACAGCAAACGTCACAGTGTGTAAAGAAAAAGGCAGAAATCCATCTCCAGCTGACCCCTGCCCCAGGCTACATCCCTGATGTCGACTGGACCAGTGGAGGCCTTGGGTCCTGGGGGCCGTCCACCCCGCTTCCCTCTAGGCCTTTAATCCTGAGTCCTAATGCGTGAGAGCTTCCTTTCTTTACACCTGCACACCCTCTAGTGGGGGTGCTTTGCATAGGCGAGGTGAGGACAGTAGGAAATGTGACCTAAGGCCCCTGTAACTCAGGTTCTAGATTCTCTGTCTCACCTAGTCCCACCAGCCTTTGACTAGTGAGTTTGGCTTTCTGATCCCAAAGCCGAAAGGATATTGGGAATGAAGCCACCTACTCTTAGAAAAAAGAGAGAGAGAAAAAAGACACCAACTATATTACAATATAGTTGGATGGCATCACCGACTCAGGTATGAGTTTGAACAAGCTCCGTGAGTTGGTGATGGACAGGGAAGCCTGGCGTGCTGCAGTCCATGGGGTCGCAGAGAATCGGCCACGACTGAGCAACTAAACTGAATATTACAATAGCAACCTTAATGATGCTGGGAAAGATTGAGAGCAGGAGGAGAAGAGGGTTGACAGAGGATGAGATGGTTGGATGGCATCACCAACTCAATGGACATGAGTCTGAGCAAGCTCCAGGAGATGGTGAAGGACAGGAAAGCCTGGCGTGCTGCAGTCCATGGGGTCGCAAAGAGTCAGAAATGACCAAGCGACTGAGCAACAGGTCAAAAGCAGCCTTTTCACCTAGAGGTAATAATAATAACCTTATAATAACAATGATAATAACCATTTACGGGATCTCTTATTAAGTGCCAGGCATTGCTTTAATTAGTTGGTCTAATTCCCACAACAACATTCTCCAGAAGTAGTACTATTATTCATCTTTCTCTTTTCTAGAAGAGACACAAGTACTTGGGCGTGTTGACTGCAGGAGACTCATGGCGTAGACTCTGGAGCTCGGACCCCCTGGGCTAATCCTGGTTCTGCCACTTACCAGCTGTGTGGCCTTGGGCTTAGGTTATGGAACCTCCCATCACTCAGTTTCCTCTCTTATAAAATGGGGTGATGACAGAATCTCTCTCAGAGGGTGGCTGTGAGGATCCAGTGAGTTAGCGTGTCCAGCGCCTGGCACAGAGAAGGCCCTCAATAAATGTGAGTGGGAGGATTAAATGATGGGCTTCAGTCTCAGCTAGGGATTGACTGAGGAGGAATTTGAACCCAGGTCTGCAGGCTGTCAAGGCTTGTGGGCTTCCCTGCTATGGATTGCTGCTAACCTAGAGCCAGCCCCTCCCCTCCAAGTCCTGGGTCCCCAGGAAGGAACCTCAGATCTCAGGAATGTGAAGATATGCCCTCTCTGAAAAGCCAGCGATTCCTAGTGGGTCGTGAGAGGTAGAGAAAGACTGTGGGCCAGCCTCTCCTGGCCCTTGTTGGAAGGCTTCCAAGTCCCCTGCCCTGATCAGGGTTTAGATGAGGATTCTCTGCCCTTCTGGGGATCCATGCTGTTTCTAATTAGGGTTGTGATGTTGTTGCTGTTTAGTTGCTAAGTCATGTCCAACTCTGCAACCCCATGGATGCCAGGCTCGCCAGGCTCCTCTGTTCATGGGATTTCCCTGACAAGAATACTGGAGTGGGAAGGGATATGATGCAAAGACTCAAATAGCCCCAGTATGGTGGATGATATGATCGTTTACGGACTGCCTCCCAAATGTGATAGCTGCTGTGAGAGAGACTGCCAGACGCGACCCCCTGGAGTGGTGCCGTCCAACCTATGAGGAGAGAGTGAGAATGTTCCAGGCAGAGGGCTGGTGTGAGCAAAGGCAGAGAGGCCAAGAAAGCATGTGAGGAGGGAGTGAGCTTGTGGCAAGAGGCAGTAGAATAGGAGGCTGCAGAGACCAACAGGGGTCAGAACTTGGAGGTCTTTGTGTGATCTGTCAAAGAGCTTGAACTTACTTTGGCTGAAAATGAGGAGCCAGTGAAGAGTTATGAAGGGAGGAGGTGACTCTGGTAAGGGTTTGTCATCTGTCAAATGGGATAAAAGTGGTACTTGCCTCACAGGGTTATTGGAGGATTAAGAGATGATCCATATAACGTATTTTTTAATCATTTGTTTTTCTTAATTTTTAAAATTAGCTTTATTTATTTATTTTTGGCTCCACCGGGTCTTTGTTGCTGCGTGAGGGTTTTCTCCAGTTGTGAGGAGCAGGGGTTACTCTCTAGTTGTGATGCGCCAGCTTCTCATTGTGGAGGCTTCTCTTGTTGCAGAGCACGGGCTCAGTAGTTGTGGCCCATGGGCTTAGTTGCCCCGCAGCATGTGGAATGTTCCCAGGCCAGGGATCAAACCTGTGTCTTCTGCATTGGCAGGCAGATTCTTAACCACTGGACCACCAGGGAAGTCCCATATAAAGTGCTTGGAGTGGCACCTAGAAAATGCTCATTAAATGTTCGGTGATGCTGCTGCTGGTGTTGGTACTATCTTGCAGTGAAGAGTGAGAGCACCTCTTGCAGACTACCCAGGCAGTACAGAGTGAGTGAGGTTCAGTGGGGTGGACAGAGACTAAGACCACCCTCACATGGATATCCAGCAGGCCACGGACTTGTCTGCCTGCTAAAGACTAAAAGGCAAGCTTCCTGGTGTGGCCCCTCCCGGCCTCTTTCTCACTCACTAGGCTCCAGCCTCCTTATTGTGTTTCTGCTCTTCAAACATGCCCATCCCTGGGCCTTCGACACAACTGTTCCCTCTGTCTGGGAGGACCTTCCCCCACATCTTCTCTTGGCGGCCCCTTTCTTGTCACGGAGCTCTTGGTTCAATGTCATTTCCTCTGAAAAGCCTTTTCTGAGCCTGGGCGTTTCAGCTTTATCTCCAGCTAAAGCAATCTTATTTGCTTTCGTGTTTAATGTCTATTGCTCCCTATCCCCTTGTTACAGACTGAATTGTGTTCCCCTTGGCCTGCAATTCATTTGTTGAAGTCCTGACCCCTGTACCCCAGAATGTGACTGTATCTGGAGATGGGATCTTTAAAGAGGTGATTACGTTAAAGTGAGGCCCTTAGGGCAGGCTCCGATCCAATCTGACTGCTGTCCTCAGAAGAAGAGGAAATTTGGACACACAAGGAAGGGTGAATGCACAGAGGTTCTGTGGGAAGAGGCAGCAAGAGGGTGGCCATTTGCAAGCCAAGGATAGAGGCTCCAGGAGAAATCAACTGTTTTGGCATCTTGGACTTCCAGCCTTTAGAACTGCGATCACACAAATTTTTGTTGTTTAAGCTACCTAGTTTGTGGTGTTTTGTTATGGCAGCGTATTAGCAAACAAATATACTTCTAGGTGTAATTTCCGTAAGGGCACAGAGTATGTCTTTCTGGTTTGCCACGGTGTCCCTAATGTCCCTAATTTATTGAACACTGACTAGCACATGGAGACCCTCAGTAAAGGTGAGATGACCTCTATTAGAGATTTATTCTTTTCAAGTTGTTCTGGGAGAGATGGCTTGTCAGCCTGTATTCATCTATTAGCAAAGTGGATTCAGTGAGATGATGCCTTCCTGGAGACAGAGTCTAGGGGTTGAGGGGAGGAAAAGAAAGAAAAGAAAGTGAAGTCGCTCAGTTGTGTCTGACTCTTTGTGACCTCATGGACTGTAGCCTACCAGGCTCCTCCGTCCATGGGATTTTCCAGGCAAGAATACTGGAGTGGGTTGCCATTTCCTTCTCTAGGAGATCTTCCCGACTCAGGGATTGAACCCAGGTCTCCTGCATTGTAGGCAGACGCTTTACCATCTGAGCCACCAGGAAAGTCTGAGGGGAGGGGTACCCCACAAAGTTCTGATTATAAAAGGCAGGAGGACAGACCCAGGGCATTTTCCATTATGGGGCTGATTGAGTAAGTGCTGCAGGACTCGGGTCTAGACAGTGACAGCAGAGACAATGGGGCAGAAAGGATTGGGAGAAGTCAGAGGCAAAGCCTATCAGAGTAGCCTTATTAGGCCATTGGCTCAGGGCTTGAAAGTGAAAGTTGCTCAGTCATGTCCAACTCTTTGTGACCTCATGGATAGTCCATGGAATTCTCCAGGCCAGAATATTGGAGTGAGTAGCTGTTCTCTTCTCTAGCGGATCCTCCCAACCCAGGTATTGAACAAGATCTCCCGCATTGCAGGCGGATTCTTCACCAGCTGAGCCACCAGGGAAGCCCAAGAATACTGGAGTGGGTAGCCTATCCCTTCTCCAGGGGATCTACCTGACCCAAGAATCGAACCAGGGTTTCCTGCATTGCAGGCAGATTCTTTACCAAGAGCTACGAGGGAAGCTCTACATTCCTTCAAGGCCCTCAAATTTAGTCTTTAGACATTATCTCCTAAAGAGATTACAACTAGTCATGGACACCCCCAGTAGGCTTGAAAAAAGATGGTCATTTGAAAAGCTGTAATTGCAAAATGCAAATATCAAGAATATTCTAGAACCCATCTTTCAAGACCTACCTACAACATCTGACACAGTGATTTTCCTCCTCCTGGCAACATTCTCTTCACTTAGCTTCCTTTTCATTCTCCTCTGTTGGTTCCCACTCATCTCATCCCTCAGCCTTAAACGTTTATTTTCAGAAGTCAGCCAGAGCGATCCCTTAGTGTCTTTGCACTTGAATTTCCTCTGCTGAAACACACTTCCTCAAAACTGATTCCCTTTCAGATTCTTGCCTGAATGTCACTTTCAGTGAGATCTCTTCCCTACCACCATATTTTAAAAAATTATTTGTTATTTATTTTGCCTGGCTGGATCTTTGTTGTGGTGTATGGGCTTTCTCTAGTTGCAGTGATTGTGGGTTACTCTCTGCTACTCTCTAGTTGCTTTCCTGGTGGTTCAGATGGTAAAGAACCCACCTGCAATGAGGGAGACCTGGGTTCAATCCCTGGGTTGGGAAGATCCCCTGGAGAAGGGAATGGCTACACACTCCAGTATTCTGGCCTGGAGAATTCCATGGACATGGGAGGCTGGAAGGCTACATTCCATGAGATCACAAAGAGTGGGATATGACTGAGAAACTTTCACTTTCTCTAGTTGCAGTTTGAAGGCTTCTCATTCCGATGGCTTCTGTTGTTGCAGAGCATGGGCTCTAGGTGTGCAGGCTCAGGAGCTGTGGCACACAGGCTTAGTCGCCCCATGGCATGTGGAATCTTCCTGGACCAGGAATAGAACCCATGTTCCCTGCATTGGCAGGTGGAGAATTCCTAACCACTAAACCACCAGGGTCAAGGCTATGGTTTTTCCAGTGGTCATGTATGGATGTGAGAGTTGGACGGTGAAGAAAGCTGAGCGCCGAAGAATTGATGCTTTTGAACTGTGGTGTTAGAGAAGACTCTTGAGAGTCCCTTGGACTGCAAGGAGATCCAATCAATCCATCCTAAAACAGATCAATCCTGGGTGTTCATTGGAAGGTCTGATGTTGAAGCTGAAACTCCAATACTTTGGCCACCTCATGCGAAGGGTTGACTCATTGGAAAAGACCCTAATGCTGGGAAGGATTGGGGGCGGGAGGAGAAGGGGACGACAGAGGATGAGATGGCTGGATGGCATCACCGACTCGATGGACATGGGTTTGGGTAGACTCCAGGAGTTGGTGATGGACAGAGAGGCCTGGCATGCTGCGGTTCATGGGGTCGCAAAGAGTCGGACACGACTGAGCGACTGAACTGAACTGAAACCACCAGGTAAGTCTCCCTACTACGTTATTTAAAATTGCACTTTCTCCAAATTTCCATCCCTCTTTCCTCTTTACCACTTACCACCAAAAGACTTCCCACATGTATTTCTCATTTAGTGTTTGTCTCCTCTGACTTGTATGTCACCTTCAGGAGACCAGAGGTCTGTCTTATGTTTACCGCCGTATCTCTACTATTAGAATAGTGCCTGACACATAGTTCAGTTCAGTTCAGTTGCTCAGTCATATCCAACTGCAGTGAGCCAGGCTTGCCTGTCCTTCACTATCTCCCGGAGTTTGCTCAAACTCTTGTTCATTGTGTAGGTGATGCTGATGCTAGTCGCCCCCTTGGACTTCCCTGGTGGCTCAGAAGGTAATTTGCCTGCAATGCAAGAGACGCGGGTTCGATCCCTGGCTCGGGAAGATCCCCTGGAGAAGCGAATGGCTACCCACTCCAGTATTCTTGCCTAGACAATTCCATGGATAGAGGAGCTTGGCGGGCTACAATCCATGGGGTCGCAAGGGGTCGGACACGCCTGAGCGACCAACACACACATTCAAGGCATATTTATTGAATAAGCCCTTGGAGTGGGGTAGATAGAAGTATGTGTAGGCTGCAACAGTTGGGCAGCTTGGTTGTGGTGCTAGAATGAGAAGCCCCAGGGGTGCGCTGGCTCAAACACCGCTACTGTAGACCGGTAGTTGAGTTGAATCCAATGCTGGTAAGTTGCAGCAGCAAATGACAGGGACCCACCCGCGAGACCCAAGTTCAGCCTCAGCAGCGCTTGAGGCCCGACCGCGCAGCTGCAGAACTTGGTGGGCGGGCCTGCGCAGCCGCAGAGAGAGCTCGCGGCCTCGGGTCCGACTCGAGTCCTCGTCAGTTTCCCGCCTGCCCTGATGCAGCCAGACCCGGTCCGGCCTGGTCTCCGCGGCTCTCAATGCCTCGGTGAGGCCGGGTTCGCAGCGCCGGTCTTGGGCCACTAGCCCTCTTCTCCTGAACCGCCGCCAACATGCTGCAGCCCGTGTTCACCCTGAAACTGCGCCACAAAATCATCCCCCGCATGGTGGCCGTTGGGCGCTACGACGGGACTCACCCGTGCCTGGCGGCCGCTACCCAAGCGGGCAAGGTAACAGCTCCCACCCGTTCCCACCCGCACGGGGCCCGGGCCCCTGGAGCCCCCACGACCTCCGCGGGCCCCGTCCTGGCAATCCCGCCGCTCATTCTCAGACCCCGCCCCCAGCCCTGGTTGCCCGGCAACGGGTCGGCAGTCTAGCCAGCTCTCCTTTCTGCGCAGAAATCCTGAATAACAAAGCGGAACGGCCCTTCCGAGCAGTTAACTTGTCTTCAGGCTCTTAGACTCGGATGCTGTTGCAGTCTCTTTACAGATAGCATAGGGAAGAGAAGTCCCCTGCAAGGAAGGCCTTGGTCAGGGTTAGCAGTAGTGGAGGACCCCAGATTCAAGCCCAGAGCCTCTGCCCTTCGCTGGGAACCTCCTACCATCTCAGACTGCCTCTCAGAGCCAAACAGCTCTACGGCAGGAATTAAATGATTCAAATTGCTCTTTTGATCTTTATCCATGTACATTCATGTCTCTTCCTGTAATTTACTCACTAAGTACCTATTAGGGGCTTACTGTGTACGCGGTGCTGTGCAAAGTGTGGGCGTCGCGGAGACGAAAAGGATACGGTCATTCAACAGCTCACCAGACTTACTGAACACCTTTGTACTAGATCTTGGGGATTCAGAGAGAAACCTGGAGTCCGTATTTTCAGAAAGCTTCTGGTCCAGAAGGACAACAGACAGGGCAAATCAGGGCACTATGTGCTGATAGAGGAATGCCCAAAAAACATGGAATACAGTGACGCCGAGCTTAATGACTGCTAACAGTTACAAAGTCTTATTACATTAATTATCTCAGCGTCCTTGCACAATTGCCAATTGCTGTAGTGTAACACAGGTGTGGTAGATCCTGGCTTTGGTACCTACTGATTTCATGACCTTGAGCAAGGTGCTTAATAGTATCTACCACATAGAGTTGTTAAGAGGATTAAGTAAGTTACCATGTGTCATGCTCTTGGCCTATAGGCAGTGGTCACTAATTGTTAGCTGTTATTTTCTTTTTATTACTCCCACTTTACTGATTAGAAATAATGATTTAGAGAAGTTCAAAGCAATGCTTGAGGTTGCTCAACTGGAAAGTGGTAGAAATGAGATTAGAGTGCCTGTTCTCTGACCCAGTGTGGATTTAACAAGTTGACATTTATATAATGCTTTATAGTTATCAAGACACTTCCACCTCCAATATATGTTTTCTCATTTGCTCCGCCTTGGGATACATCAATTAAAAAGTAGTGATTCAGTTCAATTAAGTTGTGTAATGGAGGAAAGCACTTAGCACAGAGCCTGGCAGGTAATAATGTTAGCTGTAATAAGGTGAGGAGGCACTGACAAATACCAGAAAGAAATTCGTACTGGTTTTTCTGTAGGTACACAGCAGCTACATAAATGGGCTGAAAAGGTCCCATTGATATTAGCTCAGCCCTGGGTTTATTGAGGGCTTGCTGTGTGCTGGGCACTGTTCTTAACTCTGCAATTACAAGGGTGAATGTGACAGACAAGTCTTACTGGTTTTATTCCCACGTGGCGTTAGTGGTAAAGAACCCACCGGCCAGCCAGTGCAGGAGACACAGGAGACATGGGTTCGATTCCTGGGTCTGGAAGATCCACTGGAGAAGGAAGTGGGAACCCACTTCAGTATTCTTGCCTGGGAAATCCCATGAAAAGAGGAGCCTGTCCGGTTATGGTCCATGGGGCTGCGAAGAGTTGGACACGACTGAGCAATGAACATTTCTGTTCACTCCCTTGGAGGTTACATTTGAGAGAAGGAGCCAGACAGTTAACAGATACACACAGTCTGCAGAGGAGTAATGGCTGTTTTAGACAGGGTGATCAGGTAGGTTTCTGATAGGACAACTGTGGATCAGAGGTTTGTAGGAAATGGAACAAGCCCTGCAGATAGGTGGAGTTAAGTGTATCAGCAAGTACACGCGGGCTTTGAGGTAGAGGGTATACTTGGTGTGTTTCAGAAACACAGGAAGGCTTCTGGGACTGGAATTTATTGAGGGAAGCAGTGAGGTGGCCAGTAGCTGGATCATATAGGGCTTCATAGGCCACAGCAGAGATCTTGGTTTTTGATAAAGTGGGTGATTGGGATTTGGTTTATGTTTTAGATGAAGGGTTACTGGCTGGTACTGCCACAGAGATGCAGGGAGGGGAAGCAGGAATGGAAGCAGGTTTCTCTGGAAACCCTTTTATTAGAATGTGACCTAGAAGGGGAGGCAGGGACACCTTATTCTAGGTCTGTTTCTGAAGATGGGGGAAAAAGGGAGAGATGGAAGTTCCTGTGTTCTCTGTTATCAGATACTTTATATTTCAGAACTTCAAAAACAGATCTGAGAAGTTCTGACCTGATCTTTAGACTTAAAAAAAAAAAATTGGCACCATTTTATGATCCAAACAACACACAAAAATATAATTTCCTTTAAAAACAAACGTCTCCGGTAAGGCTGATGCCCTCCTTGACTGTGGGGGCCTATGTCTTTAGAAACAGGATTTTGTCATTTTCTGTGGGACTCTGTTGTGAATGTGGGGCTGACTTATTGGGATCTGGTCTCTGCACCTGAGCAAGGATATTTTGAAAAGGGATTTCTTGCAGGATGAACATTAGTTCATCTGGGGATATGTTTCCTCTCACCATGGAATATATATTGCAGCAGCACTCCCTCAGCTAGAACAAATGTGTAAATTACAGCCAATTCTTTGGCTTGAAGGCACTGTTTGTGTGTGTGTGTGTACATGCGCGTACGCACATGCCTGTGTGCTCAGTCGTGTCTGACTCTTTGTGACCCCATGGACTGTAGCCCAACAGGCTCCTCTGTCCATGGAATTTTCTAGGCAAGAATACTGGAGTGGGTTGGCAGTTCCTCCTCCAGGGGATCTTCCCGACCCAGGGATCGAACTCTAGTCTCTTGGGTCTCCTGTATTGGCAGGCAGATTCTTTACCCCTGAGCCACCAGGGAAGCCCTGGATAAAGGCACTGGGAGTAACTGAGCCTGTGGGCCAGATGAGTCTCCTGGGCACTGATTTCTGTGTGTAGAACAGTGGGCGGGAACTAGGGAGGAACCAGACTCCTGGGACTCTGGCAATAAACCTCAAACTCCTTTCATTCCAATAACAATAAATATGAAGTCCACAGGTTATTTTCCTTCCAGCTCTTTTTCAGCCTATCTAATTACTAGAAGACTCTGTAAGAATTCTTTTGTTCAGAGCTGTTATACAAGGAGGTAAGATATGGCTGGAGATTAGTGGAGCCTGACACCAGGCTTGTGTCTTACTCCTGTCACTTTATCGATGGTGAGACCTTGGGAAAGGAGAGGCCTTAACCCCTCTGACCTCTTCTGTACATGCGGAGGACCAAACATTGTGAGGACCAAATGCAGTAACGTTTATAAAAGCATGTTGTAAAGTATTACACAAATGAGAACGTGAACACAATATTCAGTAGCTACACACCTTTTCTATAGGTTTCTCACCAATCTTTTTTTTTAATTCGTTTTTAACTGGAGGATAATAGCTTTCTAAGGTTGTTTGTTTCTGCCGTACAACAGCATGAATCAGCCATATGTATACATATATCCCTCCCTCTTGAACCTCCCTTCCACTCCCCACCTCACCCTGACCCCTCTAGGCTGTCACAGAGCATTGGGTTCAGCTTGATATATTATGCAGCAACTTCCCACTAGCTGTCTCTTTTACATATGGTAGTGTATATGTTTCAATGCTGCTCTCTCAATTCATCCCGCCTTCTCCTTCCCCCACTGTATTCTATATGTCTGCGTCTCTATTCCTGCCCTGCAAATAGGTTCATCAGTTCCATTTTTCTAGTTTCCATATGTATGTGTTAATATATGATATATGTTTTTCTCTTTCTGACTTACTTCACCCTGTGTGACAGACTCTAGGTTCATCCACCTCAGTTGAACTGACTCAAAATTCGTTCCTTTTTTACGGCTGAGTAGTATTCCATTGTATGTACCACAACTTCTTTATCCAGTCATCTGTCAATGGACATCTAAGTCTAATAAGTCTTGTAAAAATTATCTTTAGTTGAATAGGTTACCTTGTTTAGATAATTTAAAATTAATCCTGCTTGGGCTTAAAACCGAGTCCCCTAATACTGAGTTCCTCTACTGAGTTAATGATTTAACCTCTCTATCCAAAACTTTCTATTTCCTTTCGTGTTCCACACCCTCAGGCTTGAGGAGTATCAGAGAAAAGGGGGGACTGTAACCAAGCTGGACCCTAGGGGGCCTCCCTGGGACAGCCCCCCCCACCAACCAACCGTATCCTCTACTTCTTGTTTGTTGAAAAGCTTTAGTCTCCCAGGCCTCCTTTGAGTCTCAGAAGGCCAGCTCAAGTGTTAATGTTTAGGAATGTGAAGGTGTAGAAACAAGCTGTTAAGCTGGGAAACTGGGAACAATTTGGACTATAGAGTTACCAAACTCCCAACTCCCAGTTCCCTGAAAACTATGAAGGTCTGACACACGTTCCTAAGTTGTTTTTATAGGAAGCAGACCCCTGCCAGTTGAAAACTGCTGATCATGAGCATATAGACCCCAGACTGGGTTGAAACCAGAAGATAGGTGATGCTTAAAACCTCCCTTGATGCCAACCAGTCCAAGAATTGTGCGTGAGCTGTTCGCATGCCCTGCGGCCCCCTCCCGCCCACACTGCCTTTAAAATTTTTGTCTACTATCTGGCAACTTGGAGACAGTCTTAGGGTGTTAGTCCACCTTCTTCCCAGGTTGCTGGCCTCTTGAATAAAGCAAAATTTCCTTTCCCACCACTTGTCTTGGGTATTGGCCTTTTGAGTGGCGAGCAACCAAACGCGCATTGCCGGGTTACAGATTTACACCAAGGGTTGAAATGCTCATTTAAATTTAGAAAATTTTCTCAGAGCAGCTAAGCCCATGAACTACAACTGTTGAGCCTGTGCTCTCGAGCCTGGGAGCCGCAACTGCTGAAGCCCACAAACCCTAGTGCCCGTGCTCCACAAGAGAAGCCATCACAAGGAGAAGCCCCTGTTCACTGCAACTAGAGAAAAAGCCTACTCACAGCAACAAAGACTCAGCACAGCCAAAAATATATAAGTGAAATAAAATTATCAAATTTTAGAACTAGATGGGGGCTTAAGGGATCTCTAGTTTCTCATCCCTTTTTTTTTTAATACTGCCTCTTATATTGCTCTTTTCAGAAAATGAAAATTTCCGTAATGAAATTTCTGTACTGTATATCTGTGGCCTGATGTCTAAGATCCCCCCCATCCCAAACCCAGTTACCTCCTCTTGAGAATGCTTCTAGTCTAAACCTTTTACATACGAAGCCCAGGGAAATTTAAAGATTTGTAGGGACACTCAGATGATTATATTTGTGATAGTTGAAACTGCTAGATTAATTAACTTTGAGTTAATTAATTCTGCATACTTGTATAGACTATGAAAGCCTTCAAGAAGCTTGCTTTGTGTGACTCAGTTTAGGATTATAAGACAGATTTATTACCGATCAGTTTTAAGGGTTAGGAAGTGAATTTGTTAGGTGCTGGGATGAAAGATAATGAAGTGTTTATTACTCAGTTTTCTCTGATCTCTGAGTATGTGTGCAGTCTCATTGTAACTGATAGCAACTT
Source organism: Okapia johnstoni (assembly GCA_024291935.2). Lineage (NCBI taxonomy): Eukaryota > Metazoa > Chordata > Mammalia > Artiodactyla > Giraffidae > Okapia > Okapia johnstoni. The sequence continues at coordinate 87,340,756 of CM044310.1, forward strand.
CCCATAGGTTGACCAGGAAAAGGCTGGTATGTGAGAGTGCTTGAACGTCCTGATGGTTGGTTGTATGTAAGCTGCCCTGGGAAGTGACAACTAGATCTTGGCCATTATTTTGGTCTTTACAAGGCTGAGAGCCATTGGATTTCCACAGTTTGAAGTGATTGAAAGCCAGCCGTGCACAAAACTGTGTATGGGTGTCTTTCAGTTTTGTGGATGATTAAATCCCTTCTTGTTAACGTTGGTAATCTGTTAATAACCTGAGCCTTGTAATAAAAATATATGTTAATTTTGCATTTTTTTTTAATGTTAAGGGGATGTAATTAACTGTTTTCCTTTTAGGTTTTTATTCACAACCCTCATGCACGGAGCCAGCATCTCGGCGCACCTGGGGTCCTCCAGAGCCCCCTGGAGTCTGATGTTTCACTTCTTAACATTAACCAGACAGTCAGCTGCCTGACCGCAGGAGTACTGAACCCTGAACTTGGCTATGATGCTCTCTTAGTGGGGACACAGACCAATCTGTTGGCTTATGATGTCTACAATAATTCAGATTTGTTCTACAGAGAGGCAAGTATACCCCTTTATAACCATAAAACTCTCACTTCCCATTAATGTCCACTGTTTTTTTATTTTTTTAAAACGCTCAAAAGAGATCAGACATTTATTTGGGTTTATTATGTGGCTGTTGTAGTGTAGTTAAAAAAAAAAATGCATGTTTTGCCATTTACATCTCCTTGACACTTATTTGGTCATGGTTGGTAATCATTTGGTGACGTTCCAGATTATCTTTCAGGAGGTATTATCTGTTATAGCTTCCCTGGTGGCTCAGTGGTAAGGAACCTACCTGCCAGTGCAGGAGATGTGGGTTCGATCCCTGGGTTGGGAAGATCCCCTGGAGAAGGACAACCCACTCCAGTATTCTTGCCTGGGAAATCCCATGGACAGAGGAGCCTGGCAGGTTACAGTCCACGGAGTTGCAAAAGAGTTGGAAACTTAGCAACCGAAAAACAACAGCATATCTGTTGATACTTTCATCTGTCAAGATTTGTGATTAAAAATTCTGCCAGCAGCCAGAAAGCCAGCAAACAGGTCTCCTGGTGGCTTTGCATTTTAGTTTAGTGTAGTAGTTTCCAGGAGAAGCACTTACCATAGCCTGCCATCTGCAGGCTACTGCAACTTTAATACTCAGATAATCCATATTTATTACATAAAAATAGAAGCAAAGTAAAAATAATCACCCATAATTTCTTCATTTGGAAATAGCACTTAACTCTTGATTGATTTATCCTGACTTTTTACTTAGTATTTGTGAGTGAATTCTTTTTTTATTTACAAAATGGGATCATAATATATACATGTAATCTTTTACTCTTTTTCTATAACAGATTTATTAAGATATAATTCACATACCATATAGTTCACCTATTTAAAGCATACAGTCCAGTAGTTTTTAGTTTATTCAGAGAATTGTGTAACCTTCACTACAGTCAGTTTTAGAACATTTTCATAAAATTGTGCTTATGTACTTTATTCAAGAAGTCTGAGACGTTTACTAGTTCAGAATGGTGGGTCTATAGGTGCTTGTAGTTTTGAGTACTTACAATTAAAAACGAGCAGTAGTAAGAGAACTAATTAATCATTATTAATAGATTTCCATCTAAAGTGGTTAAAATAGATTACAAAAGTTTGGGTGTTTTAGAGGCATAAGTCTGATTCTCTGAGAATTTGGCCTCTAGAACTCGGTGGTCCAAGAGAGCCTGGGGTTTTAGAGTAGGTTATCATAGCAGGTTGGTGTGAGAGACCAAGGGCCTGAGTTTATCCTGAGTCAGTGCTCATCCTTGCATGAGCCATGTTAGCCACAGACACTGTCCTTGATGGACGGCTCTGCCTGCCTCTCAGGAGACCAGGTGGCTTCTCAGAAATGATGACAGAGGCCTTTGAGTTTCCAGATAAAAAGAAGGATGTATGTTACCTCCAGTGTGCCTGTGCAGCATTGTGTTTGAGGGTTTGTCTTCTTTGTTTTTCTTCTTAGGTAGCAGATGGGGCCAATGCAATTGTGCTGGGGACCTTGGGAGATATTACCTCTCCTCTTGCAATTATTGGTGGAAACTGTGCTCTGCAGGGTTTCAATCATGAAGGAAACGATCTCTTTTGGACGGTATGAAGAACGAAACACTCTCTTTAGTACTCTTAAACATCTTTACTTTTTTAATGTTCTTGAGGTCTTGTTTGCTTGCTTTTGTTTTTTTTTAACCACTGACAGTAATGAATAATAGAAACAAAATAAAACAGTATTTATAATTTTATACATTAAAAAAAGGATATGAGTAATGTGAATTTTAAATTTGTGGTTTATTTTATCCTGTCTTTCATGTAGCTCCTATGTTTGGATTAAGTGAAAAGAGATGGCATAGTAATGACTTGGGTTTTATTTTCAGGTTACTGGAGATAACGTTCATTCCTTGGCCTTGTGTGACTTTGATGGTGATGGGAAGAAAGAGGTATGTGGGGCAGGAGATCCTTCTCCTGTGTGTACGTCTCAGCTGAGTACGTACATTTTCCCAGGACAGTGACCTTAGTGTTGAGAGAAGTGTTAGCTTCTCATGGTTCATTTTGCTGTTCTGTTGCCTGAGTGATAAACTAATTGGCCTCATTTGTCTTTCTCCTCTCTTTTGAACAATAATTCACTTGGATTTGTCAAATGCAGAGATCAAGACCGTATTTCAGAGACCCCTGATGGGGGAGAGGGCAGAATAGTTGTTGGGATCAGAGTCACATTCACAGTCTCATAACTTGATTCCAGTGTTTTAAAATCATATTAATACCTAGCGCTCAGTTTTGGCCAACTTTTTCAGGAATCTGAAAGTTTTAGAGATTGGCTTTTAGCTTTTTAAATTTCTCTTAACGGTTTCTCTAGAAATTAACCTCTTGAGCAGCCAGTGAAGTACTGTGTTGGACGTTGACTTACCCTCCGATTGTCTGTGGATACTGGGCTCTGGCTTTTGAAGCAGGGCTTCCACCTGCGGTCAGACAGACGCTGAGCCAGGGAGCCTGGTGAAAGAACTTGTTCTGGGAGGAGGTGCCCACACGGCAGGATCTGTAGTAACCACTGTTTCTTCATGACCGACTCATGACTTTCTCAATGGAAGGAACCTTTCTGAGCATCACATCACCGAGAAGTTGGAGTTCCTGGGTGGCTCTAGCAGCATACAGAGTATCATGCAGTTTTTTTGTTTTATTTATGGAAATTTTGCTGTCTTCACTTACTGAACTAAATATGCCTGATTTTTTTTTTCCTTTCAGCTTCTTGTTGGATCTGAGGATTTTGATATCCGAGTTTTCAAAGAAGATGAGATTGTGGCAGAAATGACAGAAACAGAGGTAAGAATCACCACCTCAGAATTATGATAACCTTGACAGATTAGCAGAGTTAAATGTAGTATAAAATGAGAGTGCTGGGACATCTCACTACCCAGTTTTAGGGTAAAGACTGTGGGGATTAAACAGAGCAGTACGTTACAGAGAAAGAAGCCTTCAAGTATCCTTTATCGAGATATATTTTTGACTCAGTGCTCTGTGATGACCTAGAGGGATGGGGAGGTGGGAGGGAGGGCATATATGTGTACATACAGCTGAGTCACGTTGTTGTACAGCAGAAACTAATACAACATTATAAAGCAACTGTACTCCAATGAAAAAAATAAAAAGATATATTTTGAAAACACTGATCAGACAAAAATTATGGAGCACAAAAAGGTATTTCTTTTAGTGAGCTATTACATAATAATAATAATGGCAACCATTTATTGTGCACCTGATATACACCAGACACTGTTCTAAGTTGTTTCCATGAGCTACTCATTTAATCCAACAGCCCAATTATGAAGGAATTAGTTCTCGTTTTACAGATGAGGGAACATGTTACGTTTCTTTGTTAACTTACTCTCAAAAGGTCATGGCTGTTAAGTGGCATGGTCAGGTCCTCCTCCTGCTTCTCATCATGTGTATTAAATGGGATTGAATATTGAATGAACTGTATATGTGAGGGTTTTAGACTTTTTCTCTTCATTCAAATTAAGTACTTCTTAGGCACATTTCTGTTGGTAAACTTAAAAACTAGACGTCAGAGGACTTGACTAGTTTCTCTTTGATTAGAATTACTCATGTAATTGAAACTGAAATGTTTCTGAAAGAGTTATCTTTTTTTTAAACAGTGTCTAAAGATTGCCCTTATCCCTTATGGTTTGTTATTCTTAGGATGTTTATTTGCCGCTGGTTTTCCAGGATTGGGCAAGATGGAAACCAAAAAGATAATTAGGATATTCTGAATTAAGGAAGGAGAAGGAAATAAAGGAGCATTGGCTTGTGAACCCTGTAAATGGATGGAAAGGAAAAACAACAGAAGGAAGTCTTAGAGATCCAAATGGTGGGATTGTGTAGAATTGAGTCAGCTGGGGTTTGGGAGGCTGTATCAGAAAAGATTGAGGGCAGCGGCCTGAGAGCTCACCTTGGGATGAGAACTCGTCCTTGCTTCTCGTCACTTACAAAAGCTGTTTAGGAACATCAGGCTTCTGTTCCCCTGCCTGCAAAAGGGAGACCAAAAAGCAAAATGTGCATACTGATACATAAAGTGTTATCAGTGATTTTGAAGGGTTTACCCTTACTACGGTTCCCTTGTGGCTCAGATGGTAAAGCATCTGCCTACAATGCGGGAGACCCGGATTCGATCCCTGGGTCAGAAAGATCCTCTGGAGAAGGAAATGGCAACCTACTCCAGTACTCTTGCCTGGAAAATCCCATGGACGGAGGAGCGTCATAGGCTACAGTCGATGAGGTCGCAAAGAGTCGGACACGACTAAGCGACTTCACTTCTTTACTTCTTCACCTTTACTGTAGATTTTTACTTAATCTGACTCTACTTCTTGTGTACTCACACTTGTTATGGTTGTAAGCTGATAGTTGTGGGTGGAGGAAAATGAAGGGGAGAAGTGAGTGCCAAAAGCAGTGCATATCTGAAGATGTGTGTCCATATGGGGATTTTGTGTACCTGTATGTGTTTCATGTCTGCTTTTCTAGAGAGACGGTCCTTAGCTTTCATTAGATTGTTGAAGGGGATTGCCAGCTTGAGAATTACTGACCTGTAGGTGCTGGGTTCTGCGTTACCGTTTCCCTTTCATTTAAATTCATAGTAAATCTTTTCCCATTTGGGGAATCGTTGAGGTTTTGTTGGATTTCTATTGATTGTCAATACTAGACGCGAGGGGAGTACATTCTGTGAAACACCTTTTTCCTAAATCCTAGAAGAGGACAGGAGAACGTGAAATAACGGCAAGGAATTTGACGTGCCTGTTGACCCTCTAGTCCACAAAAGAAGAAACTAGTGACCTTATAAAGGACTAAGGGACCTAGCGAAGCAGGCTAAATTTAGGAAAATGTGCACTTTATAAGATTTTCATTTCAGGGCCATTTTCTTGTCCTCTTGGTTTGATTTTGCTCTTAGTTCAAATGTGTTTTTGCACATCAGCAAAATTATGAACAGTACTGCCAAAAGAATGCCTTGAGCTAAATAATTCTGGAGTCCCACATGGCACTTTGTATTCAGAGTTAAGTGAAGTGGGTGGTTTTATAGAAAAGCTGTAGGTGTAGAAGAAATTACATAACTATTCTCTACTTTATACAATTTATTTCTTATTATCTCTTACACTAGTCAGAATTAGAAAGTAGATCTGCAGGGTCATGCTGCTGCTGCTGCTGCTAAGTCGCTTTAGTCGTGTCCGACTCTGTGCGACCCCACAGACGGCAGCCCACCAGGCTCCGCCGTCCCTGAGATTCTCGAGGCAAGAATACTGGAGTGGGTTGCCATTTCCTTCTCCAATGCATGAAAGTGAAAAGTGAAAGTGAAGTCGCTCAGTCGTGTCCGACTCTTAGCGACCCCATGGACTGCAGCCTACCAGGCTCCTCCGTCCATGGGATTTTCCAGGCAAGAGTACTGGAGTGGGGTGCCATTGCCTTCTCCGTGCAGGGTCATAGATATCATTAAACTTTGGTTTTAACTTTTAAGGATAATTTTGTTCAGTATCTAAAACTGTAGATTTTGTAAACTATAATTGTAAATTCTCTTAATATTGTTAGGTATGTACAAATCCATGGTATTCTGGGGTTTTGCTTTTTAAAGGTTTATGTTTTCTTCTAGCAAACAGTAAATTATACCTTGGAAAAGTATATACTTAAAAGATATTTAATTGTGGATTTTATAAGTCCTTTTATTTTATTTTATTTTTTAAAATAAATTTATTTATTTTAGTTGAGGGCTAATTACTTTACAATATTGTAGTGGTTTTTGCCATACATTGACATGAATCAGCCATGGGTTTACATGTGTTCCCCATCCTGAACCCCCCTCCCACCTCCCTCCCCATCCCATCCCTCTGGGTCATCCCGTTGCCCCAGCCCTGAGCATTTGTCTCACGCATCGTACCTGGAATGGTGTTCCATTTCACATATGATAATATACATGTTTCAGTGCTATTCTCTCAGAACGTCCCCCCCTCACCTTCTCCCTCAGAGTCCATAAGACTGTTCTATGCATCTGTGTCTCTTATTCTGTCTCGCATATAGAGTTATCGTTGCCATCTTTCAAATTCCATATATATGCATTAGTATACTGTATTGGTGTTTTTCTTTCTGGCTTACTTCACTCTGTATAATGGGTTCCAGAATGTAAGTCCTTTTAAAATTTAGACTGTAGGATGCTGTAAGTTAAGGAAATTGAAATGATCATTAAAATATTTTGAGCTAGTATGTGTAACATCATTTTTACATATTCCAGATCTTGTGCACATAGTTTATTTCCTCCTTAATTCCTCGATTTTATTATTTAAAAAAATAATTTGTTGAAATCTGCTACATATGCTTGATCTAAAACAGTAAACTTTGTGAGTTTAATTCTGATGATCCAAATCTGAAATAGAGGACATGGATCATAGGGAAGAACCCATTCCCCACTAATGGATTGAAAGTGCATTTAAACCTAATTTTAACACACTTGTAGCAAGGTATGCAGTTTTATAAAGTCACTTTGCACTAAACTGAGCCTTAATGAGCTTTATCTTTTTCATTATTTTTTGCAGATCATCACCTCTCTTTGCCCCATGTATGGCAGTCGATTTGGTTATGCCCTTTCCAATGGCACAGTTGGAGTTTATGACAAAACAGCCCGATACTGGAGAATTAAAGTTCGTATGATACAGCCTCTGATATTCATGGATTTCATACTTATTGGGAGACTTCTATAATGATTATTGAAATTCCTTTTCAGGCCAAAAATCATGCCATGAGTATTCATGCTTTTGACCTGAATTCTGATGGAGTGTGTGAACTGATAACTGGTTGGTCCAATGGGAAGGTAAGTTTAAATAGTATTGTTCAAGTATAATTTAAAGTAATAACTATCTGAGATATATTGGCTGTATGACTCCTAACAGTAACACGAGGATATGCACTTGAGTTCCTTGGCTGTGCTTTCAAATTTAACTTTGTAATCTTCCTAGATTTTTTCTTCCTGCTCTGGTTATCAACACTGCGGAGTGAGTGAGTGTCCTTTCAGTTTATAAGCCCTATTTGGGGGAAGATCTCCAGGAAGATCTAAATCCCTTCCTTAAAGGGATAAGAATCAATTTAATCAAGTTGATCATAGGCATAGGCAAGTAAAAAAAAAAAGGATTTTTAATAAGCTAGTAGTGAACTGTGTATATAACTCTTTTCTAGTAAATCTTCAAGTTTGACCAAAATCTTAGAATTAGTGGGAAGGGTTATGTTATTGTTTTCTAAGCTATAACTTCAAACTAGGATTTTTTTTCCTTTTTTTTTGCTTCTTTCCTTTTTTAACTTCAAATCAGAGCTTTGTACGGTCTCTTGGCAAGTCAGGATTGTCTTGTTAGAAACTGCCGAAGGAGCTGCCAGATCTCCATGGATACCATTTGCCCTAGCTCTTTCATTTGTCAGTGCTCATTGCCTGAAGGAGATCAGCTAATTCTAGATCAGCTTTTCTTCTTTGATTTTTCTTCACTTTTGGCCAGTGTCTTGTAACCTTCCTTTGGTGTTATGGAAGAACATTCTAAAAAACTGTTAGGTTGGTTCCTACTTCTCCACTTGGTTTTGTTTTTGGTATGGGTGTTAAAAATTACAAAGGAAGACTGTGTAGTTGCTTATTAAGAAACTTGAAAATCCATAAAAGGGGACCCTATTCTGGGGGAATATAAAGTATTATGATTGATCCAAGAATTAGAAAACTACTTGACTTAAGTTATCAAAAGTAACCTTCAGATCTGACTCTGAACCTCGAAATCTGTCTAGTTAAATGCTTTCAAAATTTTAAGAAATTTCTATTACATAATCATAGTTTGTACGTTCTAAGCCATACAAAAGATAAGCAAACTATACAGTTCATTATATAAGTGGAACAGTTGGTATCTGCACTCAACAGAAACAACATTAAAAGGAATATAGATCTACTAGGTGAACATAGGTGCAAAATTACTTAATTTAAATGCAACTAGCCAACTAACTTTTTATTTGGTAGGTCATTTGTTGAGTTGGAGGGTCATCTCTTCCATGGCAAAACTTTCATGTTGGATAAAGTAAAAGAATAGAAAATCCACAGAAATGCTGATTTGTAGCCCTGTTTCTTAGTTAGCAAATTAACCCTCTTATTTGCTAAATATTGGGGAAATGCAGTGCTGAAGGTCATGGAGAAGTTAGCATGAAGCAAGTTCAGTTCAGTCTGAATTTGAGACTTACTGTTGATGTGTGAAGAACTCTGGTCAGTACAGGCCATTCATTGCTTTACTAGCTTTAGCATCCATAATTTTCAGGCTGACCTGATGTTGTCATTAAGAGCATGGTATTCTCCAGCCAAGGGGTAGGAGCTGATAGTAAGCTATGAGCTAAATTAGTGTGTTTTTCACTGCAAAATTTTGCCCAGAAGGCTGTTTATGAAAAGACAAAAATAGTGGTCACTGAGATGCTTGCTGTGTTAGATTTTCTGTAGCTGGCCTTTAACTGATAATGCATGTGTTCTTGCTTAGAACAAAAGCTCATTTTAGGTGGTTATCCTTCCCTGTTGTTTTGCGATGCATTCATTTCTGAAGGGTCAGTGATTTACTTATCTGCCTCCTTTGGGAAGAGATGTGGATGATTGTAGGACTCTCCACAGTATCTCAGTAGCTCACGTAGCAAAGGGACCTTATACAGGGCTATTCCAGAAGGGTGGATGGTGGAAGACTGGGCTTGATTGGCATTTTTCAAACTTTAGATATAACTGGGGTCTTGCCTGGTGGAACAGTGATTAAGACTCCACACTCCCAATGCAGGGGGCCCAGGTTTGATCCTTGGTCAGGGAACTAGATCCCATGCTGCAGCTAAGAGTTGAATGCCACAGCTAAGACAGAGCGCAGCCAAATAAATAAAAGTTTTAGGTGTAATGTATTTTATATATTTATATATAATAAAGGTGAAATTTGTATATAGAGCTAATATGTCTTGTATACCTCTATGTGCCAGTCCCTGTTCTACCTGCTTAACACGTTAACCCTTTTAGACCTTGTTACAACCCTGACATGTAGATACAGTTATTTTCCTCATGTTCTTATTGTTGCTCTTCAGATGAGGAGGCCAAGTCCAGAATGGTTAAAGAGGTTTGCCCAAGATCCCACAGCTAGTGAGTGGCAAAGCTGGAATTCGAACCTGGGCAGTTTGGACTTTCGCGCTGTGTTATATATTTTCTAAAGTACTGTCTCTCGGCCAACCCACTTCTCCAAATGAAATACTAGGCCAGTATGTATAAAATATATATAAAACAGCTTTTAAGAAAAAACAGAGCTGAGTGAGGTCCCTTGGCCCCCTGGTTGTAGGTATGTATTGAGAAGCCACAGGGGGCACCCCTTGGAGTATTCATTAAAAATTTTTTTTTAATTTGGCTGCATCAGGTCTTAGTTACAGCTTGAGGAATCCTTCACTCCCGTGTGCAGGCTCTCTAGTTGTGGCTCGAGGGCTTAGTTGCCCAGTGGCACGTAGGATCTTAGTTCCCCTACCTGGGATCAGACTCTCATCCCCTGCATTAGAAGGTGGATTCCTAACCAGTGGACCACCAGGGAAGTCCCCTCCTTGGAGCCCTCTTAAAAACTTCTAGACTAAAGCTGATTGAACTTGAAAATTTTGTGTCATTTTTAAGAACCTGTAGCAGAAGCTATTTTCAAGTTCTTGTTCTATTTTTAGGTCGATGCTCGAAGTGACCGGACTGGGGAGGTCATCTTTAAGGACAACTTTACATCTGCGATTGCTGGTGTGGTGGAGGGAGATTACCGGATGGATGGCTGCCAACAGTTAATCTGCTGCTCGGTGGATGGAGAAAGTAAATCGGGATAGGAGAGATCCTTCAGAAGTCAGATTTTTCAGTCTGATTGGGTCAGAATCCTGGGAGATTACCCATAAAGTGTTTGTGTTGATACCCTTTCGTCCTAATAAATTCACCTGAGTTGGGGAAATGAGAACTTAGGTTTTAAGACTAGGTCATTGATGACTTAAAAGTAAGACCTGGCTGTGCCTGGGCCTTCCCTCAGTCCTGTGGTTTTTTTTTTTCTTCCTGTCAGTCCGGGGCTACCTGCCAGGCATGGCTGAGAAGAGAGGCAACCTCATGGACACCAATGTGGAGCAGGACCTGATCCGAGAGCTGAGTCAGAAAAAACAGAACCTGTTGCTGGAGCTGCGTAACTATGAGGACAACGCCAAGGTCGGACCTGATGGGACAGGCACCTGGGAGGCTGAGAGGGTTAGAGTGACGGTCGGTTGGGAAAGGAGGAGGGTCTCCGCATCTGGTGAGGCGTGGGCTCCCCCTCCCCACTCAGGGGTGGGCAGATGGCCTGGCATTTTCGCCAGTGTCACGATGAAGAGGGCATGTACCCTTTAACCCAGAAATCCCGCTGCCGGGGAGCTCAGCCAGAGAGAGATTTGCACGAGTGTTCAAACACGCTGCAGTACTGTGTGTAGCAGGGAACAGTTGGAAGCGATGGTAACTTTTGATCAGTCTCAGGGAAGGTGGGCTGGGGAATACTAAGCAGCTCAAAAGAATGAATTATATACACGTGGACTAATGTGGAAGGATGTCTGGTATTATTGAGTGAAGGGAAGCAAGAATAGTGTGTTTAGAGTATCTTTTATCTTTTGCAACCACAAATAACATAAACATGGACAGCTGCAGAGACTCTGGGCGTGGTATTGTGTGTGTGTGTATGTGTGTACATGTACTTATCCGACTAACTGGAGGGTGAGCCGGGGAGTAGGATTTTAATTTGTCCCATCATGTATAACTGTTTGAATGTGCTATACTAAGTGAATTTCTTTAGTCATTTTAAACAAAACAATACAGAAAAATGTAAAAGGTGGGTGGCTTCCCTGGTGGCTCAGTGGTAGAGATTCCGCCTGCCTATGCAGGAGACATGGGTTTGACCCCTCGTCCGGGAAGATCCTAGTGCCTCGGGGCACTTAAGCCCATGCACCACAACTACGGAGCATGTGCTCTAGAGCCCAGGAGCTGCAACCACTGAACCTGAGCGCCCTAGAGCCCGTGCTCTGCAACAAGAGGAGCCGCTGCAATGAGAAACCTGCACACCGCAACTAGCGAGTAGTGCCCTCTCGCCGCAACTAGAGAAAAAAGCCCACACAGCAACGAAGACCCAGCATAGCCAAGAAATAATTTTTTTAGAATGTAAAAGGCATGCTGGGGGACAGTGGTCCCTAACCACAGGAAGGGATGAGGGTTTTTTCCTTTGGGAAAAGGCCAGGTTAGAGTGACAGCACTAATGAGGTGAGTTCTCTGACGTTTAAAGACTCAGATGAATGTAAGATGATGGGGGATCTGTTTTCTGAAGCTGAATAGCTGTATTATTTAAAATGGATGTGAGTTCACTGTTCTGGGGACTGAGTTGGAAGTGAGGGGGTTGGGTGCGTGTTTTGCAGGCGGAGCTGAGCGGTCCTCTGATTGAGGCTGATGGGCATCGGGGCGTGATCCCGGCCAACACCAAGCTCCACACCGCGCTCTCCGTCAACCTGGGGAGCGAGGCGCAGGCCGCCCATGCCGAGTTGTGCATTGCCACCTCTAATGGTAAGGCGCTACTGACACATGGCTGGTGGTCGTTGGCACCTGTGTCGTCTGGGGGCGGCTCTTGGACTGCTGTCTTCTCTCTTCCCCGCAGACACCATCATCCGAGCAGTGTTGATTTTTGCGGAGGGCATTTTTGCAGGTGAAAGCCACGTGGTGCACCCCAGTGTTCATCACCTTTCCAGCTCCGTCCGCATCCCCATCACACCTCCCAAAGATGTCCCCGTGGACCTGCACTTGAAAACCTTCGTGGGTTACAGGAACAGGTGACCCTTTGCACGTTGCAGTTCATGTCCAGGCAGCACTAAGAGGAGAGTAGAATGTGTAGATTTCCCCTTTTGCCATGGATTCTCCGGGGCCAGAGAAGCCACTTAATGGCTCTTTCCACCCAGGCAAGGTTTTCCCATGACCTCTTATTTCTCTAATTTGAAATCCTTCCAAAAAATAAAAAGTATGTAAGTTTGAGATGATTATTTCTGGCTTTAGTCAGATGATTTCATATTCACAGCAATTCCAAAAGTACACTTAATGGATAAGTTAGTTTTGGCCACCAAGACTACAGGGGTTTAGGTTCCATTACATGGCAGTCATATGTAACCTCAGCCAGTGAAGAAAAGCACTAGATTTGTGGAAGCTAGAAACCTTTTCACTTTCCTTTTTGGGTGTTGTAAACCCTGGGTTGCGTGCATATGTATACATAGTCTCACATTGTCTCTAAATCCCAAGCCCCATTACTGTGGGACTTGAACCCTCAATTTTTTTTTTTTTTTTTTTTTTTGAGGCGGGAGTCGGGGTAGGAAGAGTAGACAGAGTTTCTTTAGTGAAACCCTTAAGTAACAGCTTAATGACCCAGTAGTGACTTTATGTTTATCTGGGGGGCCTTTCCCTTTGAAATAACATTCAACACAAACAATTCTCTTCTATCCTGTTGGCTGGCCACAGCACCCAGTTTCACGTGTTTGAGCTGACAAGACAGCTACCCCGATTCTCCATGTACGTGCTCACCAGCCCAGACCCTGCCCGTGAGCCCCTCAGTTACGTCAATTTTATCATCGCAGAACGGGCCCAGAGGGTGAGTGTATGGCTTTTCTCTTTGCAACCCTTTTGCCCTTTAGAATCTTTGACATTATTTCATAGAAAAGGGGAAATTACATGAGTGTGTTATTTGGTAGTAGTAAATATGACATAAAGGAGTTAGCTTGGAGTTGGGTAGTTTACAAGTACCAAAACTGTTGCTAAAATAACTTCTCCCATTTTGAAAAAATTATTCAAAAATATTTATCTGGGCTAATCAATTCAGAAATATTTATTTTGAATCATTAATTCAAAGTTACCTAAGCAATCCTTAGTCACAGGTGAATTCCTCTTCAGTTTCTAACTTTTTTTTTGTTAGTCTTAGTGGGATTGTCCAGATCTAATGTTTTGAGAGGAGCCTGCATCAGAATGGAAAGAGAGTGGCCCTTGGAAATGGGAATATTGTGGGGGTTCAAGTGCTACCTTAACTAAGTAAATTTAGGGGTCTTGTGGAATTCCCCTCATTGAGGATAGTATTACCTCATAGGGGCCCCTGAGGATTACATAATTGGTATAATAGCACTTTTTAAAGTTTAAAGGACTAGTAATACCTGTGGATTTAAACCTTGATTGGACTTGAGAATTCTCAGTGAGGCTTTTTAATCATGGAAATTCTCAGGCCCCTTTCTGGTCTGTGAAACTTGAAACTCGACAGGTGGCCCCTTCCAAAATGCCTTACAAGTGGATCTGATGTGGAACCTGTGTTATAAACCACTGTAAAGTATTACCATTATTAAGATTTATTCTTTACTTATAGTGTGGATGTTATCTCTGTCTGTGTGTGCAGACTTCATTTAAATGTTTTAAAGGATGGATTGGAATGATTTTAAGCAGGCTAGAGCCACAGAAGAGCTATCGTGTAAACAGAATTAGCATCATACTTGAATCGTGTCTACATTGCATATAAGGTTATGTCTAAGTAGGGGACTTCCCTGGTGATCCAGCAGTTAAGACTCTATGCTTCACTACAGGGGCTCGGGTTCAATCCATGATTGAGGAACTAAGATCTCAAATGCCACACAGTGCAGCCAAAAAGTAAAAGTAAATAAATAAAAAATTTTAAAAATATACATCTGAGTAGAAAATGCATACTATGGGACCAGATATAATTGTGCATGTTACTTAGAACATGTATCAGGTGGGAAAAAGGAGTGTGAATAGTGTTTTCTTGGTGGGTGAAGAGTTGTAATTATTGTGTCTTTTTTTTTAACCAGGTAGTAAAACTAGAAAGAAGGGTAGCTCTTAATGATTGTACTTTAAAAATGGAAATTCATTTCACACTCTTCATCTTCAAGGTTGTTATATGGCTCAACCAGAACTTTCTGTTACCAGAGGACACTAACATTCAGAACGCTCCATTTCAAGTGTGTTTCACATCCCTACGGAATGGTGGCCAGCTGTATATAAAGATAAAACTTAGTGGAGAGGTAATTTTTACTGTCATGGACACAGATTTCGCACGTAAATTTTTAACAGTGTAAAGCGAGGCGGGTGACACCAGTCTCAAGGTCGTAAAACCACGTCTCAACCTCGACTGTTAGTGTTATCACCTCTGACACGGGCGTATAATGTAGATCAGCAGTTTTCTACCTCTCTCCCCCACTTCCCTTCACCTGTTTGTCACCTAGTTTTGGGACGGTTTAGGAATACAGAGAAGAACAAAAGGTTTTCACTGTTTGAATGATTTTGTTGTTCCATTTATAAGGCAAAAGGATTTATTCTTTTTGTTGTTGTTGTTCTGTTGGTAGAAATAATGTGGTCTGTTATTTCCTTGAGGGCTGGACCTTATTTTTATTTATCACCGCATATAAATTTATGTTCAATAAATGTGTTGAATTTGGGGAAGTTCAGGTACTGTTCCAGCTACCTGAGGATGCTAACTTGTCTTTTTTCCTGTGGATAGATCACTATAAACACTGATGATATTGATTTGGCTGGTGATATCATCCAGTCGATGGCATTGTTTTTTGCTATTGAAGACCTTCAGGTCGAAGCTGATTTCCCTGTCTACTTTGAAGAATTACGAAAGGTGCTAGTTAAGGTGAGGGCACATGGTGGATGAATTTGTGAGAACACGGTGTTCTAATAATGTTTGCAATATTTCTGTTAAATTAATGAAACTACAAATGTGCATATATTGCATGATAGTCATATCTTAAAGAACTTTGGAAAATTCTTAAACTAAAAATTGAGCTAGTATTAGAGAATTCATGAGTTAAAGGATTTCTTTTATAAAAGTGAGTGGTTAGCTTGAGTACCTGCTTTCTGTGCTTGGTTTGGAAGGATACTTGAAAAATATATATATTAACATTTTCCTTTGCTAGCCCTTCATCTTATCTGTTGTATCTACTTTGCATTCTGCTTAGTGCTTTCCCAGGTGGCTCAGTGGTAAAGAATCTGCCTGTCAATACAGGAGACACGAATTTGATCCCTGGGTCAGGGAGATCCCGTGGAGAAGGAAATGGCAATCCACTCCAGTATTCTTGCCTGAAAAACCTCATGGACAGAAGAGCCTAGCGGGCTAGAGTCCATGGGGTTCAAAGAGTCAGATATGACTTACCGACTAAACAACAACAAAGAACCCAAAATCAAAAGTAAGGCTTGTGATGGGTCCCCACTTAAAACATCCCCACCCCAAACCTTTAAAATGTTAGTATTTGTGTCGCTTGGGCTCACAATGCTAAGATGTGGAAGAGCTTGATGCAGAATGTCATTTTGAGTATTTCACTGAAGAGATGAAACAACAGAGGACAGTTAAGATAGAACAAGTGAACGGCAGAAAAAACAGGGCCTCGGTATAGAGAAGATAGTTCCTTTTCAATGTATTTAGTTTTCCGGAAGTTGGTGAGGCCTTTTTAATTCCTGGGTGTTCATGGTTTCCAGGTGGATGAATACCACTCAGTGCATCAGAAGCTCAGTGCTGACATGGCTGATAACTCTAATCTGATCCGCAGTTTGCTGGTCCGAGCTGAAGATGCCCGTCTGATGAGGGACATGTGAGTATGTACCATGGCCAGGACAGGTGCTTTTTCTTGCCAGCTTTATCTCTAGGGCTCCCAGTTTTTTTCTCTCCTGGCTCTCTTTTTTTTTTTTTTTTTTTTAAGGCAAAGAGATGTTGCTGGCTTTAGGTATTTGACTGTGCTGCCCTGGTGGCAGTTAGGCTTCCCTGGTGGCTCAGATGGTAGAGAAGCTGCCTGCAAGGCAGGAGACCCAGATTCAATTCCTGGGTCGGTTCAATAAATTTGGGGTAATTTATACAATTGTGTTGCTACTACCGCAGTCAAGTACTTCTCCTAACCTCTAGTCCATGGCAGCCAATGATTGAGTTTCTCTTCCTATAGTTTTATCTTTCCCAAACTGTCACATAAATGGAATCAGACAATATAAATGGAATCCATGTAAGTGGAATCAACCTTTTGAGTCTTCTGGCTTATGGCTTCTTTCAGGTACCATAATGCCGTTGAGATTCATTCATGTTGTTAAGTTACCAGTAGTTCATTCCATTTTATTGCTGAATATTCTATTGTATTGATATCCATACTTGGTCAATATGCCACCGATTAATTGAGATTTGGGTTGTTTCCAGACTTTGGTGATTGAGAATAAAGCTGCTATAAATATTTGCATACAGGTTTTTTGCAGACATGTTTCCATTCTTTTGGGTGAAATGTGTCATAATGTGATTGCTGGGTTGTACAGTAAGTGTATATTTAGCTTGATAAGAAACTGTCAGTATTAGTCTGAAGCTTGGACTATAGCCTGTCACCTTGCTCACTTTTCCCCACCCCTTGTATCATGGGCACGATAATTCTTGGTTCCTAAATTCAAACAAACTATGGATTAATAACCAAGGAAGGCCACTTGTCTTCCATTTATTTGGAAGAAACAGAATAGTTCATAGAATATTCTCAGTGTTTTCAAAGCAGACTTTAGCACTTACCCTGTTTTAATGTTGCTGCTGCTGCTAAGTCACTTCAGTCGTGTCCGACTCTGTGTGACCCCATAGACGGTAGCCCACCAGGCTGCCCCATCCCTGGGATTCTCCCGGCAAGAATACTGGAGTGGGTTGCCATTTCCTTCTCCAATGCATGAAAGTGAAAAGTGAAAGTGAAGTCGCTCAGTTGTGTCCGACTCTTTGCGACCCCATGGACTGCAGATGACAGGTACAGCTAAAAATCTGATTTGATCCTGTATTAAATGTGTCTAAGTTTGCAAGTCTTTTCATTTAAGCCTGCCATACTGAGGTCCAGTGATGTTAACCTTCTATTGATGTACACAGGAAAACAATGAAGAATCGCTATATGGAACTCTATGACCTTAATAAAGACTTGCTCAATGGATATAAAATTCGCTGTAACAATCACACAGAACTGTTGGGAAGCCTCAAAGCAGTAAATCAAGCCATTCAAAGAGCAGGTCGTCTGCGTGGTAAGTCTCTTTTTGTAGCACTGCATTTCGTCTTTAATTTTGGGGCGAGAACCATTAAAGATGGTGGGAGCTTCAAGAATTCCTATCAGGACTTGTATCTATAAAGATACCTTTCACATTCAAGTTGGTACCATTCACTTGAGTTTAGCCAGCCTACTGTTTGGCTTTAGTTAGTCTGCCAACTTCAGACGGGAAAAACTTTCAGTTCCTTTTTTTTTGAAGATTTGTTTACTTTTGGCTATATAGGGTCTTCGTTGCTGTGTTTGGGGCTTCTTCAGTTGTGGCTAGCAGGAACCAGCACTGGTCCTAGGCGCACGGACTTCAGTAGTTGCAGCTCATGGGCTCTAGAGCACAGGCTCAGTAGTCATGCACGGGCTTAGCTGTCCCAAGGCATGTGGGATCTTCCGAACTTGCCGCATCCTCTAAAGAAAAACTGAGTGACATATTCCCAAGAGAAAAGCCTTAAATACTCCTATTGGAATCTGCTGTTTTGGGTCAGTGCTTTGACCTCCTTTTAGAAATAATCTTTGCTAAGTGGATATAAGCTTTGATCCTTTTCTGTAAAACTGACTCTTAAGTTTCTAGGTGTAAAATGGTCTCTAAGCTTGGTTTGTGATTAAAGTTCCTCATGAGAATATCTTTTTTAGGGAATGGTAAGATAAGATAAATTTGTACTATCTAGGACTTCCCTGGTGATCCAGTGGTTGAGCATCCACCTGCCGGTGTGGGGTACGTGGATTCCATCCCTGGTCAGGGAAGATTCCACAGGCCATGGAACAACTAAGCTGGTGCACCACAACTACTGAGCCCTAGAGCCTGTGCTCTGCAGCAGCAGAAGCCACTGCAATGAGAAACCCATGCACTGCAACTGTAGAGCAGCCCCTCTCCTTGCAACTCAAAAAAGCCAGAGTGCAACAGCAAAGACCCAGTGTAGCCAAAAATAAATAAACAATGTTTTTTAAAAAACTGAAAAATTTGTATTATCTCTAACTCTTCTCTACCCTAGTTTTATGTTGTTTTAAAAGATGGCTTCTGATTTATAATTTCGCTTTAATCCTCTTTTGGCTCATGTGGATATGATGTTTCTTCTCTGACAGTTGGAAAACCAAAGAACCAGGTGATCACTGCTTGTCGGGACGCGATTCGAAGCAACAACATCAACACGCTGTTCCGAATCATGCGGGTGGGGACAGCTTCTTCATAGGAAGGGAGAGACAGGGAACCAGGTTCCTAGAAAAGGTTTCCTTAAACTTGGAGGCTGATTTGCTTTGGATAACATCCTGGTGAACCCAGCGTGCCAAGAGCAAAAACAACCTTGGTGAGTTGTATCAATGAAAAGACAAACCATTGCATCTTAGAAGTGTATTCACTTTCTATTTTTTTAAAGTCAGTTGTACTGTTGCTGAGTAATACTGGTTTGTATGGAGGAAAATGAACCCTTTTGAAACATTAGGGCTTCAAAGTCCAGTTTTTCTGTATGTATGTAAAGTCAGTGTAAAGATACATCTTTTCTTGAAATTGTAATTAAAAATTATTATCTACTTTTCCATTAAAATGTAAAGGTGTTGCACTTTGTGTTGACTGTAAAAATCAACACATCAGGACTGCATAAAACCATCTGTATTGGAGAAAAACAAAAATTGGATATTCATTTTGTGCACCTTTTTGTAAAACCTCCCATCAATTTATTGAATATATTTATTTTTCAATTATTTATTTGGCTGCATAGATCTTAATTGTGGCACATGGGATCTTCGCTGTGGCATGTGGACTCTAGCTGTTGTGCCTGGGCTCAGGAGTTGTGGTGCACAGGCTTAGTTGCCTCATGGCGAGTGGGATCCTTAATCCCCCAAACAGGGATCAAACCCATGTCCCCTGAAATGGAAGGCGGATTCTTAGCCACTGGACCACCAGGGAAGTCCCAAATATGGATTTATTAAGAACTTATTTACAGTAGGAAAGTTGTAGATTTGGGTCCAAAGATGGATCAAATTCTCTGTATTAACAAAACAAAAAAGTTTGGAATTTTCAGAGCTGAATGTGGAGGAGTGAGTGAATTCTAAGGCAGTCACGGAGGTTTGGCTCAGAATTATCTATTCCAGTTTTCTTCGAGTATGACTTCCTTTTCCTGTGAAGAGCAGGAAGCTAAAACAGATTTCTCCAGTTCGTTTTCAGCTGATCGAGGTTTGATTCAGCTTCCATTTCAGATGTAGTCACATGACACTTGAAATTTGAACTGAGATAAATGGGATGCTGGGCTTGCATTTGAGCAGTGTGGGTTACAGCAGAGGTTGTCTCAGGCTTGCCCATTTAGCAGAAATAGATTCTGGATGGTAGAAGAGCTGCCATGATGTGGGCCTCTGAAGCTGGAGTGGCAGCTTCCTGGTTTTGCACGAGGTTTCTTGAATGGAGCACAGTTAAGCTGTTCAGAACCAGTACCAGTAGCTGATTTAGCGGCTCAGAGTTAGGCAGTCCTGTATTTATGTAGGTAATACAGGGTGCCTCCTGGTTTCACAAGCACCTACCTTCCTGATTTGGTAGGAGCAGCTCCTCTGGCAGCCTGGTTCTGCAGTACAGACTTGAGAAGAGATTCTGGAATTGCACCCTACAGGTTATTGTTTAACCACCTTAGTAATTCTGTAAATCACCTGGCATGTTGTAATGCTTTTATTGAAATTGTCTAGCAAATTGTCTAACCTGTTCTCTTCATCAGAATATTGACCAATATACAACCCCATAAAGGGCATACAGAGGCCAGGCCTTTCCTCTGTGGTAAATTAACTTTACTAGTGTCCTCCATTTGGCCATGGAGGATTACCTCTTCCATTTCTGAAATTTGAGCTTTTAGAGTTCTAATTTTTATGAGACTAAGCCCCTATAAACACCTTTTGTTTTGCATTTTGAAATCTGTAAGCTCAAAAGACATCCTCGTATACTATATTATCTTCCATAATCTCCAAAGTAGTAAAGTATCTTTTATTTGCTTCGAAGATGAGACTGAAGCGCAGGGATTAAGTACTTACTAGAGTCACAGAGCTACTGGCAAAACTCAAGTCCCACTGTGGAGTCTTTTTCTGGTTAGCCATAGTCTGACTTACACCTTTTGAGATGATAATCTCTAGTTGGTGCTGGTTTTTCTAAAAGAATTTGCTTTTTATTTTTTAAAATTCTATTTATATATTTTGGCTGCGCTGGGTCCTTGTTGCTACACATAGGCTTTCTCTTGTTTCAGCAAGCGGGGGCTTCTCTTGTTGTGGAGCCTGGACTCCAGGAGCACAGGCTTCAGTAGCTGTGGCACCTGGGCTTAGTGGAATGTGAAATCTTCCCAGACCAGGGATTGAACCCATGTCCTCTGCACTGGCAGCCAGATTCTTTTCCACTGGACCACCAGGGAAGTCTCGTGCTGGTTTTAAATTGTATGGCATTGTTTATTTTTAGGGACCCTTTAAGGAATCATCTCATTAAAGGTCATTCTGTTGTTCTTCAGCCCCCAAACTCCTTACAACCTAGAAGTATTCATGGACAAAGCTTGAAGGAGTCAGTCTGCAGCAGGATATCTTTCACAGTCCTGATCTATAGATTATAAATAGGTTATTTTCACATTAATCTGATCCTTTTGTTATTGTCTGAGCTCAGAGAGGCAGAATGTTTTCCATAGGGTCCCAGTGCTTGGTAAGTTGTGGTGTGGAGTCTGAAACCAAGTAGTCATGGCCCTTTCTGCTACTTCAAACTGTTCCCCAGTGAGTAAACGCTAGATGAGATGAAAATTGTTCATAAAACATTAATCCAGGATAATGATAAAAAGGATAAAACTTTTTATCCTCTTAGATGTCATTCATGTTCAGCATAGGGAAAAGACAAGTGTTGGGTTATCAGCTAGTTCTCTATTCTGTTGCTGTATTTTTTCTGTGGTGAGAGGATCTGAGTGCCTTCTAGAAGCCACAGCTTAAGTTCCGTTTCGTTGCTGGGTTTTGTTGTAGCTTTAAGTGAACGCTCTGCTTTCATTTAGAAGCTTGAGGATTCTGGTTTCTGGGAGGATGCTTCTTGCCGTGTCCTTCTCCAGGGGATCTTCTCGACCCAGGGAGCAAACCTGGGTCTCCTGCATTGCAGGTAGATTCTTTACTGTCTGAGCCACCAGAGAAGCCCTCTGGTACATCAAGGCTCAGTTCAAATGCTCTCTCAGGAGACCTTTCCTCTCCTATGTCTGTTCTTTAACTCGTATTATATTCTGTTTATATAAATGTTAATCCTCTATTAAGTGCGAGCTGGGGCTGCATCTTAATCAGCTCTGTCCTCCTATGGTGCTGAGCCAATCCCCTGAGCAAGGAAAAGCATCTGCTATTCTCCGTGAAGTGTCTGTCCTCAGTAAGCCTGTCAGTAGCTCCAGAAGTGAAAGAACTAGGAACTCGACAACTATTATGCAAACATAGAAGTACTGTACCAGAATGATTTTCAGCATTATTAACATTTCACATCTTATTATAATTAGCAGTTACAAATCTGCCAGTGCAGAGTCCTGTGATCACAAAACTAAGTCAACTCCAGTCTCGCTTTGACACTAATGTACAGTAAGACACCATGGCAGCCTGGTGTTTTGCATTTTTGCCTCTTCCCCATCTGGCACCTGCCCACACTATATGCTCCAGCTCATGAGTCATCTTTTCATCTGTGTGGTACAGAAATCTGCTGTTCCTGAAATGAAGCCACATGGGCAAGTTCCAAGTAGTTTTCAAAACTCTTCTGTGTGGACTGATTTTATATCAGAGAATCATCTGTTTTTGTAGGAATGTCCAGTTCACACAGGCTGAAGGGCCTGCCTCTGGTATCCCTCACTCTACCAAGAACTCTTTTAACAGGGTTTGTATTTTCTCATTCAGTTGTAATAGTGGTAAGTATATAATGATAGTGAAGAGATATTGCAGCCAAAACTTATTTGTTGAGGAAATGCTGGTCTGGCAGAGGCAGCCCAAGCATTGTTATTTTTCAGTACTCTTTGGCAAAGAAATACCACATTCAGAGAGTTTGGGAGGCAAGCTATAAGCTGTAGAAAAGCCAAGTTCAAAATGTTAACAGCCTCTTTCTTGTCTGTTTCATTTTTCTACATCTTTAACTGAGGGACTGAAATTAGATTATTTATAGGGTTCTTCCTTCAATACTTAATTTTCCTTCTCAACAGAAATACTAATATACTCTCAAAATAACTTTATGAAAATGTTCTTCATTTACATAGTGGTTGACAGGATAAAGGAAATCTGTCAAGGGGACTTGACCTTACACAGCTGTAGGGAGTGGCAAAGTTATCTAAGTTTTCTAGTCTGATGCTGGAAGTTGAAGTGCACAGGACAGGCAGTCGCAAAGGATGTAGAGTTGGGAAGAACAAGTTGGAGCCTACCAGGACACATTAAAATCTGTCAGTTCTTGCCTGACTTCGATGGTATAGGGAAACCTGCATCAGAGAAGTTGAAAGAAGAGCCAATGGAAGGTGGAGCAGTTGCAGGCACAGACATGGATTCACATGGAGAAGGTGAGCCACCAGGGAAGTTACTCAGTACAATGTGTGTGAGGTACAGAATGACTACTGCTTCATACTGGCCCTCCATATGTTGCACAAGAACTTGTGGCTCAGTCTAACTGGAAACCCACTCCAGTATTCTCACCTGGAAAATCCCATGGACAGAGGAGCCTGGTGGGCTACAGTCCACGGGATCACAAAGGGTCAGACATGATTTGGTGACAGACTTTCTGACTGGAAAGAAGTTTTGGAATCCTGGGAAATGTAGTTCAGTCTAGCCAAATTGATACATTACACAGCACACAGTGGCTGTCACAGGCTGGTGGGATTCCAGGTGAGCTTTATGTTTTTATATGTTGTGTTCTTCACAATGAACATGTATTACAGAGATAATCTGATTAAAAAAAGCTATTCTCTTTGGGGAAAAAAATATATTCCTTCATTAAAAGGAATTATAAGAATTAAGAGATGACATTTTTACAGGTGAACATCATAGCTTGTACCTGCAAGAAGTATAAAAAAGATGTCCATGTTGTAATTCCTCTCTTGCTGCTTAACAGTTGTCCACAGTGGCTCCAGGCCCTAAAAAAAACTAAGATGAAGAATGAAATACTAAGGAAAAACAACTTCTTCATCACTGGGTACCTTCATTGCAGAGAAGTGACTTGCAAGTTACACGATCCTTCGCAGCCTAAGAGGTACCGCTGTAGATGATGTAACTGACAGAAACATCACAGTCTGGCTCTCAGGGATTCTCTCCCCTTGGACACCAGGATACTGAAGTGTATGGAAAACGTGTTGATAGGCTATAAACACACTGAGATTAAGGAGAATGTAATAAGCACATTTTAATGCTTGTGTAGGATGCTTAGAATCAGTGCTCCAGAGCTCTTAGATGTTACCAAGGACAATAAGTCTCAAACTGTTTTCCATACTTGGCACACACCTGCTCAGCCCTATTCCTGGGTTTATGCCACTAACATAAATATACTTTTATGTTAACAAAAGTAATATGACAGGATGACCTTTAGTCTGTAGGAACTTAAAAGGCAAGCTTAGAAATTTAAACCAACAAAAACAAAGTAGTAGTTGTAATCCCACCTGAGTGTCACTAGGCTATGGTTAAAATATTGTGGTCCCCAAACCAGTATGCATGTAAAATCCCACCCTGTCAGTGGGAAAGACAATACATAAGAACCAGTTCTAGGTATTATTTTAGTCCATCTTTTAAAAATTACTGTTTTATAACAACCAATACTGAATATTAGTATAGGAAGTGTGTAAAATTTATAAATACCCCATATAATAAGCATGCATGCTAAAAATATTTTTTTTTACTGATTGGGGTGCAAGATTAAAATTTTGAAACCATCAGTCTAAAGAAAGTGAAACTCACTATCTTCATTTAAATGTAAATTTTAGTACTCAAAGTTTTAGGAGATAAAAAGGAGAAAGCCCAATGCTTTTCCTATTAATTTGTAAAATCCAAAGTAAAAGCTACTGCAATAGCTCATAATAAATGTAAAAAAGAGAAAGTTAACAAGGAGACGGCATTGGAATGGAATGAAAATAGCATCTTTCAACTAATGATACAGTGATACTGAGCACACACCCACGCATACAGGTGGCAGGTATCATACAATCCCTTTGAACAGTTCAGGGGAAAAAGAATCTAACAAAATGGACAGCTGCTTGGCATTCTGATATGGCCTTTAACACCTGGTCTCTTAAAGAAAGACCAGTTTGACAGATGACCCTATAGTATTTGGGAAATGAAAGTCACATGAAATTAGAATCATTTGGTTACACTGGAGGCTTGACTCCAGCATGGAGCAGTCATGGGCACCTGGAAACCACTGCACAGGGCACAAGTAGTCATCCTTGTCACCGACCAGAAGTCTCTTGGAACCATGTGGTTTCAAACCAAGGGAATATACTACACATTGTCTAAGTCTATACAGTCCAGAGTCACAGTGGGAGGAAGCCAAAGGGGCCCAGAATCAAAGGGGTGTGAGGTTCTATAATTTAAACCAGTGAGATTGGGAAGGACAGAAACTAGTCATCAGTTTATGATTACACACACACACACTTTTTAAAAATCAACCACTGGAAACAAGGATGAAGCTTGAAGATTTTACACTAAGTGAAATTAAGTCATTCACAAAAAGACAAATATCTGTCTTACGAGGAACATGAGTTAGTACATACCTAGAGGCAAAGTAGAATGGTGGCTTCCAGAGGCTGGGGGAGGGGAAAGCAGGGCGTTACTATTTGATGGGGACAGAGGTGCAGCTGGGGAAGATGGATGGTGGTAAAGGCTGCACGACCATGTGAATGTACTTAATGCCACTGAACTGTACACTTCAAGGTTAAAATGGTACATTTTATGTCATGTATATTTTACCACACACATTTTTTAATCATTGAAGAAGCCAATATGGAAAATGAAGAACTGAATATTCAAGACAAAGCCCTTAAAAAAAAATCAAAGGTAAGTACCTAGCTCCAAGCTCAAGGTCTAAACTGACGACCATCATTATGAGCCCTACTAAAGGACAGCCACACACAGTTTTTAAGACCGCTGTCACACAGGTCACCTTGTGGCTCTCCTTCATGCGATGTCTAACTCTTCCAGATGTGCCAGTACTCAGGAAAGGTCTTTTTCCAGCTTTGCCCCACTTTGTCATTCGTAATAGACAAATGAAAAGTCCCAGAAACCTGTTCTGTTTGGGAAACTTTTCTTTTGTTCTAGGCTTCGGTGGTTAATGTGCTTGACAAATTTCAGAGTTTCTCTATCTCTGTAGACCAGTGCCAAAGAGTTGTTTTCTGGATTCACTGTTAGCAGCTGAAACAGGTAAATACAATGATACATCAGCACACAGATGATTCTCACCTCTTTTCTTAAACAGATGTTTCCATATCAAATACTCAAACTCTGGTGATAGGGATCTTTTAAAAGATCCTTTATTAGGAAGAGCTATTGCTCTTTCAAGACATATTCCAGCAAGCCCCATTCCAGTACATACCCAGAAAGGTTTTACCTAATGCATCTAGGTTTTCCTACCTTAAAAGATTCATGAAAATGTACCACCTGACTCTTCATTTATTTGGAATTGCTGGGTAGAATGCCTAGGGATTATCCTTTAGCATCTTTACTGCATGCTGAGTACTTTCTACTAGAAATTAGAACCACTGCCAGACAGACCAACATGGACTTATCAGCTAAAGACACTGGCAGAAAGTCATAAAAGTTGGGTCTCTGAAGAATGAAAACATTTTTAAGAACTAAAAAGGATGGTTTGCTATCAGAAGCAACTTACCTCTTCGTCTTCTCCTTTGGCAATGTAGGAGGTAAAGCCACCATACTCTGGCTCCCAGCCTTACAAAGGGCAAACAGACAGCATTCAGAGAGCTCTCACCACAAGAGTTTCATCATCTGTTTGAATCACTGATTCCATGCTGCTTAACACTGAGGGATCTGGGAGTTGAGTCATACCCAACTCTGACTTAGGAGCCTGAACTTACCATTCAACCAACACTGAGTAAGAACCGAAAACTAAAATATAAAATATACCTGGAAGGACACTTACATAAAAGCTCTGGGGAGTTCCTTAGAGAGGAATTATTATTTTGTCCATCTCCTATACCTCGGTCACAGGTACAAATATTACTCTGAGCTGGAAGACTGAAATTCATGACCTCTAAGACCCTTCCAACATAGAGCTCCTGTGATCTGAGATCATAGCCAAGGCAGGTTAACTTCTGAATTGGTTCAGTTACAGAGGGTCTCTCAGGAGTCACTGTACCTCTTACCTTCACAGCCACAGTAGAGCAGTAAGTCCAGGGCAAATTCAGTCTTGCTGTTGTCATGGATTAAAGTGTAGTGACCAGTCTTCCAATGCCTCAGTTCCCCCTGGCAAGTGGGAACACTCGATTCTAAGAAAAACATAACAGAAGGTCAGAAGAAAATTACCTTGATACCACTGCTAGATTGCATAAGAATGATAACTAGGAGTAGTATAGCACTAAAGAGAAACCATCTCCATAAACCTTAAGCTGACCTGTGGCTCTATTATAATACTATATATAATACATAAGCTTTATAATGAAAAAAAGTTGACTTTCTCTTTACCATGAATTTCAGATGGAGTATATGCTCTAGCTGCCCAACCCCACATTTAAAAAAATAACGTAATTATTTTTTACGTAAAAATTTTTTAGAGTAGCTTACAGAAAACTTAGATTTCCCAGGAAGTACAGTCCCCCTACCCCTGTCACACACGCCCCCTGCCCCTCTCTATCAGTTTCCTCTATTGTTAACATTCTGTCTTAGTGGGATGGTTACAACTGACCAGTATCAAGAGACTAGTATTAACTCATGTCCACAGTTTACATTAGGGTTCACTCTTGGTGTTGTACATTTTACTTGTTTAAAAGGCACGTGTCCATTCCATCTGTTTGCAGATGAATAAACTTCCTCTACTTTTAATAATTTCCTTCTACCTATTTGTCCAAGTTCAAGCAAGTTGTTCTTAGGGTGATACTGGTTCTTAGCAGAAAGAAACCACTCACCCTCCTCTCCTTTATGTTCTTGTGTTTTAGAATAAGTTTAGGCGAAGCCAGTGGTATTTCTCTCTACTGTTCGTACTACTGTTTGCCTAATAAAACATGCTGGCTGTTCTTCCTACCCGGAATGCTCTTTCTACAGATACACCTAGTCATTCAGACCTGAGTTTGGATGACAGCTCATCCAGACTGCCCCTGCATCCCAGAGGCCACCCTGGTCATTCCTCTGCATGTAACCCGACTCAGATTTCCTGCACCACAACTATCCTTATTTGTCATCTTGTTGTTTGTGTATCATTTAATCTCTGGCCTCTCCTACTAGAATAAACGGGCTCAGGGAGAGCTGAGACCGTGTCTGTCTCCAGCTCCAGAAGCAGGGCCTAGCACATAGTATGTGCTTAAGAAATACCTGTTAAATGAATAAACCACTTAATTGTGAATACCTAACGGTCGGTAAAATAAGGACAGAACATAGCAGCAGCTCACCTTTCTTTGCTTCGTCTTCCTCCGGCCCTGGGTCTGTCGGTCCAGCACTCTGCTGACTGCCATCGCTGGTGGCTGCCCAGCTGTTCTCTGGCTCAGAAGAGCTGTGGCTAGTCCCTTCTTCAGTGTTCTCAGCAGCAGAGGCTGCATCTCGCTCTTTGTCGTCCTCAGGCTTATCTTCTTCTGAAGGCGCCAGGAAGTGAAGCTTCAGGCCTGTGAAGTTGGAGAGCAGCAGGAACATTGCCTCGGAGCGGAACAGCGCCATGCAGTCCCTCAGGATGCCAGGAAGCTGGCTCTCCTCAGCCTTCTCATAAAACCTGTAAGGCAGCAATGCAAGGTGCTCGTCAAGGTGTTCATCACATTACACCGATGGAACATCACTCACGGGATGAGAGCTGATCATTAGCTTGGTACCTCTCTCCCTGAACCTTGGCATAGCTTGCCGAATCCTAATTTGTTACATAATGAGATTCTAGACTTCCCTGGAGGTCCACTGTCTAAGGATCCACCTTGCATTGCAGGGGACACTGGTTTGATCCCTGGTCTGGGAAGACCCCACACGCTGTGGAGCAACTACTAAAGCCTGTGTGCTCTAGAGCGCGTGCTCCGCAACGAGAGACACCACCGCAATGAGAAACCATTGTGCCACAGCTAGAAAGTAGCCCCCGCTTGCCACCACTAGAGAAAACCTGAGTGCAGCAACAGAGACCCAACAAAGCCAATAAATAAATGTTTAAAAATCTGAGGTATAAATGACATATAACATTTAAAAAAAAACAGATTCTGTTAAGGTCTCCTACTGGATGTGCCTGAGAATAAAACATTAGGGCAAATGTCCTATAATTGGAGGTGAGCCTCTCAGACAGACCAGGTAGATGCTAAATGTAGAAGCCAATGTCCTAAACGATGAGTTCTACCTTTTGTTAGGGGGACCTCGGCTGCTCCATTCCACACCTCCTCTCTCCAAAGCCTCACACACCTCTGCAAATTTCTCAGGCTGGAAAATGAGAAAATGAAGCAGCATTTAGCAGAACTTTCTACATCCCACACTGGTTGCTGCAGCTACAACAGCTCTGCAGAATCATTCTGGCCTATTACCAACAGGGCCAGGTGACCTTCTTCACCCCTTTCACACCAGATCCCCCAGTCCTAACAGAGTGAAGCCAGAGCAAAGGCTGGATAAATTGTCAGCGTGCTTTAGCCAAGAGACCTGAGTGTTAATTTGGGCCATTACCTTATGTACCTGTATGTCTTATGTCAAACTGCTAGATCTCTAGGATTCCTGCATTTATAAAACAAAGATCCTAATGCAGATTCTTTAATTCATGGGAGGAGAAAATCTGCATTAATATAGTTATAACTAATTAATACACTATACATTATAATTGATACACTGTTATAATGAAAATGTCTATGTAATAATACAGATTCTTCAGGCCTCTGCTTATTCCCTTCATTTAATCAGCATTCTAAATTTAAAAAGTCCAGTATAGTACAAGAAACTAATTAAATATTCTCCATAAGAGGCTTTCATAAATACTTATTTAAATGCAGTTTCCCAAGGAGTGCTCTACAAACAGTAATCCTATCAGCTGTGAAACAGGAAAGGATCCCAAAGCATGGTTTAGGTAAGTTGAATTAAATAGGATTAAAAAAGTTCATTTACTATAATACTTCTCAAATTCCTTATATGCTATTATCTGCTATATAATTCCAAGAGGCAGGATGTACTGTGTCTCAACCTTTTTTTTTTAATGGAGGGACACCTCTTGGGACTGTGATTCCATGGGACCCAGGGTCACCTGGGAAGCACTACACCTGTCTATGTGATCTCATTCAGCCCTCATGACAACTCTTCAGGATAGGCAAGGCAGGCATTATCCCATTTTAACTGATGATGAAATAAAAGCTGAGACCTTTAGCGATTTGTTAAGGTCAGTAAAACCAGGGCCAAGACAGTAAAACCAGAGACAAGACGTGAATATAGTCTTCTGACTTCTAACCTAGTTCTCTTACCACTGTAAGGTGCCACCTCGTCATTCTCAAACATGTGTTACTAATTTGTTAATTAGTGATCTTTCTATTATTTAAAAGTAATAGCACCAGTCATCAAAATGGATAGGGTGGGAACTACATACTACTCCCCCACAGTATACAAGTGTGTGAGTGAGACAGAGTGTGTGTGTGTGTGTGATTAAGAGTGTAGAGACTGGGGAATAAACACCCAAGAGATTCAGCCCACTAACATGTAACTGATACCAATGTTAGCTAGTATCACTTCATCATTTGAAGAGGATGATATAAAATTCTAACCAGGAACAAAACAAAAACTAAAAGCTCTCTAAGGGATGCCTGTTCACCCACCCAAGAAGCAAGGCCAAACATGGTATTATCAGACAGGATTTGCTGGCCTACCTGAAGGAATTCTTTTAGGAGAATTTCAGAGCTTTCCTCAAATTCTTCTTGAATTTGAGCTTGGTATTCCATGTCAAGATAAGTAGGGTTGATCCAATCATACAAAATTTCATGCTGGAAAGGAGCAGCAGATGTGAAGGGTGAGTTAATAATTCCCTCTGCTTTTGTTCTGCCATCTTGTCATACCAGTAAAATAAGACTTCATACTCCCAATTCAGGGGGCCTGGGTTCAATTCCTGGTCAGGGAACTAGATCCCACGTGCTGCAATGAAGACCCAGTGCAGCCAAATAAATAAAAAAGAGAAAAGCAAATGATATGTCACAGCTTTTAAGATGAGAATCCCAGCAACAAGAATTTATCCTTACATCTTGTGGGATGTGAGGGCTCCGAGTTATGAGAGGTTCAAAGTAGGTGGGAGGCCTGGTCAGTGAAGGACCATGAAACCAGCCGCTGATGGACAAACGTGACTTTTCTTCGGACAAGACCTCAGACACCTGAGAGGACAAGACCAGCAGCACATCAACATAAAGATGAGGGGGGAAGATTACTAGCCACGGCTCACTAATTTCAGGACCCTTCACACTAGGTGTGAAAACCACCTGGCCGGGTAGTCCAACCGGAAGCTGCCACATTTAGAAAGTGGGAGACTGAAAAGCATGCTCTTTGGCACTCTGTGTATTTGTGGCTCACAGTCTTTACCTGGTGAAAGGATACTGGAGACACTTCAAAGAAAACCAGTGTGTTCCACGAAGGGATAAGGGACTTGACAATCTGCTTCGGCTGAAAGTGTTCTGCGCCGGGAGAGAACACATCCATAAACGAGCTTCATCATCATTAACCACTTCCAGGCTGCTTTGTTTCTACCTTGACAATTTGCAAATTTCTAAGGGTAGCTAGATGTCCCCTTCAGATCCCCAAATGCCACCCCCTTCCATCTGTTTCTCTTAACACAGTTCTGCTAGGCGACATCTGTTCTTACTCCACCATGCATTACTGATGAAAGCTGGAAAAAGTTCTGTACGATTTCTGGAGTCAAGTTCTGGTATCAGTCATTAAAAACAAACAAACAGGACCCTGAGCTCCTGGCAGATGGACTGGTCCTGGCAGATTCATAACCAAGGGCGGCTGTACATGCGCTCTACACTCCCATGGCCAGCATTCAGAACCAGGGTCTGACTGTTGCTCATCTTAAATCAACTTCAGTTTATCTCTGGAAGAATGATTATTTCAAGCACAAGCCAGAGAGGTGGCTCTGTCAGGGCTGGCATTCAATCCCCCTGTGGTGGTCAGGGTAATGGATGGCTTCCATCTCCTCTGACAAGCACAGACATTGCATGTAAGAACTCGGAAGTGTCTGCTGGTGTTGAAGTGTACGCCTCTGTCTTACCGTCAACGCTGAACAGGTCCAGGGTGCCCCCCAAGCTCGCATCCCAGGGAGGAACCAGGTAAAGAATGAAGGCAATCCGGCGCCCTTCCAGCTCGTCATCGTGACAGAGCAGGGCATCTGTAACAGATGAAGGCACACCATGATATCCCCGCATGGGCAATGAACAGCTGGCTGCCTCTGCGCTTGGTATCAGTCCATCTGCTAGTTTTCCGTAATGGCAGCGCCTCCAGCTTTACAACAACACTATTTCTCCTCTTTTATATGAAATAAAACTGTCAATGTAGAAAACTCTAAAAACACAGAAGAACACACAGACTCAGAGATGGTCACTTCCAGTATTTTTCCAACATATATGTATTTGCCTTTTAAAAATAGTATCCTACAGTGGTTCTTTTGTTGACTTTTTTTTTTTAATTACATGGCAAATGTCTTTTCCATATCACTATAAACACTTGTCATCTCTTCCAAAGCAAACCATGAAACATCACATTAATCCAAGTCTACACCCCAGCCACTAATGCTGAAGAAGCTGAACGATTCTACGAAGACTACAAGACCTTCTAGAACACATACATACACACACAAAAGATGTCCTTTTCATCATAGGGGACTGGAATGCAAAAGTGGAAAGTAAAGAGATATCTGGAGCAACAGGAAAGTTTGGCCTGGAGTACAAAGTGAGGCAGGGCAAAAGCTAACAGTTTTGCCAAGAGAACAAATAGTCATAGCAAAAACCCTCTTCCAACAACACAAGAGACAACTCTACACATGTACAGCACCAGATGGTCAACACCTAAATCAGACTGATTATATTCTTTGCAGAGAAGATGGAGAAGTCCTATACAGTCAGCAAAAACAAGACAGAGAGCTGACTGTGGCTCAGATCATCAGCTCCTTACTGCAAAATTCAGGCTCAAATTGAAGAAAGTAGGGAAAATCACTAGGCCATTCAGCTATGACCAAAATCAAATCCCTTACGATTATACAACTCTCACATCCATACATGACTATTGGAAAAACCATAGCCTTGACTAGACGGACTTTTGTTGACAAAGTAATGTCTCTGCTTTTTAACATGCTGTCTAAGTTGGTCATAACTTTTCTTCCAAGGATTAAGCGTCTTTTTATTTCATGGCTGCAATCACCATCTGCAGTGATTTTGGAGCCCCCCAAAATAAAGTCTGACACTGTTTCTCCATCTATTTGCCATGAAGTGATGGGACTGGATGCCATGATCTTAGTTTTCTGAATGTTGAGCTTTAAGCCAACTTTTTCACTCTCCTCTTTCACTTTCATCAAGAGGCTCTGTAGTTCTTCTTCACTTTCTGCCATAAGGGTGGTGTCATCTGCATATCTGAGGTTATTGATATTTCAATAACCAGCAATCTTGATTCCAGCTTGTGCTTCATCCATCCCAGCGTTTCTCATGATGTACTCTGCATATAAGTTAAATAAGCACGATGACAATATACAGCCTTGACATACTCCTTTACTTATTTGGAACCAGTCTGTTGTTCCATGTCCAGTTCTAACTGTTGCTTCCTGACCTGCATACAGATTTCTCAAGAGGCAGGTCAGGTGGTCTGGTATTCCCATCTCTTTCAGAATTTTCCACAAATTATTATGATCCACACAGTCAAAGGCTTTGGCATAGTCAATAAAGCAGAAATAGATGTTTTTCTGGAACTCTCTTGCTTTTTCGATGATCCAGCAGATGTTGGCAATTTGATCTCTGGTTCCTCTGGACTGCAAGGAGATCCAACCAGTCCATCCTAAAGGAAATCAGTCCTGAATGTTCACTGGAAGGACTGATGTTGAAGCTGAAACTCCAATACTTTGGCCACCTGATGCGAAGAGCTGACTCATTTGAAAAGACCCTGATGCTGGGAAAGATTGAAGGCGGGAGAAGGGGACGACAGAGGATGAGATGGTTGGATGGCATCACCGACTCAATGGACATGAGTGAGTGAACTCTGGGAGTTGGTGATGGACAGGGAGGCTTGGCATGCTGCAGTCCATGGGGTCGCAAAGAGTTGCACATGACTGAGAATGAATTGAACTGATGATTATACAGTGGAAATGACAAATTAGATTCAAGGGATTAGATCTGGTAGACAGAGTGCTTGAAGAACTAAGGACAGAGGTTCTTAACACGTTATAGGAGGTGGTGACCAAAACTATCCCCCCAAAAAGGAAATGCAAGATGGCAAAGTGGCTGTCTGCGGAGGCCTTACTGAAAGGCTAAGGAGAAAGGGAAAGATATACCAAACTAAATGCAGAGATCTACAGAACAGCAAGGAGAGATAAGAAAGCCTACTTAAGTGAACCATACAAAGAAAAAGAGGAAAGCAATAGAATGGGAAAGACTATAGCGATTTCTTCAATAAAATTGGAGATACCAAGGGAACATTTCATGTGAAGATGGGCACAATAAAGGACAGAAATGGTATGGACCTAACAGAAGCAGAAGATATTAAGAGGTGGCAAGAATACACAGAAGAACTGTATAAAAATGGTCGTAATGACCCAGATAACCATGATGGTATGGTCACTCACCTAAAGCCAGTCACCCTAGAGTATGAAGTAATGTGGGCCTCAGGAAGTATTACTACAAAGCTAGTGGAGGTGATGGAATTTCAGCTGAGCTATTTCAAATCCTAAAAGATGATGCTGTTAAAGCATTGTGCTCAATATGCCAGTAAATTTGGAAAACTCAGTAGTGGCCACAGGACTAGAAAAGGTCAGTTTTCATTCCAATCCCAAAGAAAGGCAATGCCAAAGAATGTTTAGATAACCATATAAATGCACTCATTAAACATGCCAGCAAGGTTATGCTCAAAATCCCAGACGGCTAACCAACACATGAAAAGATGTTCAACATTGCTCTTTAGAGAAATGCAAATCAAAACTACAATGAGGTATCACCTCACACCTGTCAGAATGGCCATCATCAAAAAGTCTACAAACAATAAATGCTGGAGGGGGTGTGGAGAAAAGGGAACCCTCTTGCACTGCTGGTGGGAATATAAACTCATACAGCCACAGTGGATGACGGTATAGAGATTCCTTAAAAAACTAGGAATAAAACCACCATATGGCCCAGCAATCCCACTCCTAGGCATATACCCTGAGGAAACCAAACCTGAAAGAGACACATGTACCCCAAGGTTCACTGCAGTACTATTAACAATAGCTAGAACATGGAAGCAACCTAGATGTCCATAAACAGATGAATGGATATAGAAGTTGTGGTACACATACGCAATAGAATATTACTCAGCCATAAAATGGAACACATCTGAGTCAGTTCTAATGAGGTGGATGAGCCTAGAGCCTATTATACAGAGTGAAGTAAGTCAGAGAGAGAAAGATAAATATCACATATTAACAAATATATATGGAATCTGGAAAGATGGTACTGATGAATTTATCTGCAAGGCAGCAATGTAGAAACAGATATAGAAAACAGACTTATGGACATGGGGAGAGGGGAGGAGAGAGGGTGAGATGTACGGCACGAGTAACGTGGAAACCTGTACCATACGTAAAGCAGACAACCAATGGGGATTTGCTCTGTGTCTCAGGGAACTGAAATAGGGGCTCTGTATCAACCTAGAGGGGTGGGGTGGGGAGGGAAGTGGGAGGGTGGTTCAAAAGGGAGGGGACATATGTATACCTATGGCCGATTCATGTTGATGTTTGACAGAAAACAACAAAATTTTGTGAAACAATTAACCTTTAATTAAAAAACAAATTAAATTAAAAGAAATATGCTCAAAATCCTTCAAGCTAGGCTTCAGCAGTACATGAACCAAGAACTTTCAGATGTACAAGCTGGATTTAGAAAAGGAAGAAGAACCAGACATCAAACTGCCAACATCTACTGGATCATAGAAAAAGCAACGGAGTTCCAAAAAAACATCTACTTCTGCTTCACTGACTATGCTAAAGCCTTTTACTGTGTGGATCACAACAAACTGTGGAAAATTCTGAAAGAGATGGGAATATCATACCACCTGCCCTGTCTCCTGAAAAACCCTCTATGCATGACAAGAAGCAACAGTTAGAACCAGACATGGAACAACAGACTGGTTCCAAATAGGGAAAGGAGTACGTCAAGGCTGTATATTGTCACCCTGCTTATTTAACTTATATGCGGAGTACATCATGTGAGATGCCCGGCTGAATGAAGCACAAGCTAGAATCAAGATTGCTAGGAGAAATATCAATAACTTCAAATATGCAGATGACACCACCCTTATGGAAGAAAGCGAAGAGGAACTACAGAGCCTCTTGATGAAGGTGAAAGAAGAGAGTGAAAAAGCTGGCTTAAAACTCAACATTCAAAAAACTAAGATCATGGCATCCAGTCCCTTCATGGCAAATAGATGGGGAAACAATGGAAACAAGTGACAGATTTTATTTTCTTGGGCTTCAAAATCACTGTGGTCGGTGACTGCAGCCACAAAATTAAAAGGCACTTGTTCCTTGGAAGAAAAGCTGGGATAAACTTAGCATATTAAAAAGCAGAGACATCACTTTACCACAAAGGTGCATCTAGTCAAAGCTATGGTTTTTCCAGTAGTCATGTATGGATGTGAGAGTTGGACCATAAAGAAGGCTGAGTGCCAAAGAACTGATGCTTTTGAAATGTGGTGCTGGAGAAGACTCAAGAGTCCCTTGGATAGCAAAGAGATCAAACCAGTCAATCCTAAAGGAAATCAAACCTCAATATTCACTGGAAGGACTGATGCTGAAGCTCCCGTACTTTGGCTACCTGATGTGAAGAGCTAACTCACTGGAAAAGACCCTGATGCTGGGAAAGATTGAAGGCAAAAGGAGAGGAGGGTGGCAGAGGATGAGATGGTTGGACGGCATCACTGACTCAATGGACATGAGTTTGAGCAAACTCCAGGAGATAGTGAAGAACAGGGAAGCCTGGCATGCTGCAGTCCTTGGGGTCGCAAAGAGCTGGACACTTGGTTCAGCCAACTTAGTGACTGAACAACAACAATGACAATATAGATGTTTTACATTGTTGTGTTCATTTCTGCTGTACAGCAAAGTGAATCAGCTATATATATACATATATCTCCTTGTTTTTCAATTTCCTTCGCATTTAAGTCACCACAGAGCACTGAGTAGGGTTCCCTGAGTTACACAGTACCATTTCTTGAGAGAAACTTCTAAAAGCCATTAGGTATGACTGAACAAGGCAGGCATCCATGCAAGGTGGATGAGGGGAGTGGTGCTACGGGTGAAGTGAGATCCTTCCACATGGAGGGACTGTTTTAATAAAGAAGCCTATTGAAAATAATGGAAAACAGATTTCTCAAAGCTGAAGAACAGAATTATAAATTCGGAAAAAGAAATATAGAATGAACCCTATGGTGTGGAAATGAAACTGGAGTAATCAATGTGAATTCAATTTCATTCATTCATACACACACACACACACACACACACACACACACACACACACAAATATGTAAATTATATATATGAAAGAACCCGGGTTCTTTGGAAGAATAGCCAACTCCAGATCTAGAGTACAGGAAAAGTAAGATAAGCTTGGAAAATCTTGTTCTGTTAGAAAGTAAGATACAATAAGGATGATGTGTGAAACTGAGCAAACCCCTGTAGTGGCCTTCCCAGCAACCCACCTGTTGGTGTCCCCTGCTTATTGCTGATTGGGAAAAGGGGGCTCTGGAAATAAACTATGACCTCCTACGCTCCCCCATGTGAATCAAACAGCAGGCCCCAGCAGCTAATGACTGAGAAATAAAGAATGCAAAAACAAAGACAGGGCAGGCAGACAGGAGAGTAGCCATAACTTTAAATCAGTCACAAGGACTCCCAGCTCTGTTTCAAAGGTAAAGGTAAGTCTGACACACACTCCTATTTTATACAGACAGCCCCCTCCCCTGCAACCAGATGAGAAAAGCTGACCATCAGCATGTAGCCCCCAGACCGGCTGGAGCCTGAAGACAGATGATGCCAACCTGTGACCTCATCTTGTTACTTCACCTTGCACCAAACAGAAAACTGTGCACAAGCTGATGACACACCCTGTGACCCTCTCACTCACCTTGCCTTTAAAAACCCTCCCCGAAATTCCATCGGGGAGCTTGGATGTTGTGTGGACAAGTCGCCTGTGCCCTTATCTGGTGCCCTGGATAAACACTGTACTTTTCCTCACCACGAGCCAGAGCCAGCAGATTGGCTTCGCTGTGCACTGAGAGCAACCTGAGTTTGGCTAAGTGACAAGAGGACATATTAAAAGGACACAAAGGTCAGCATAAAGGGGCTCCCCTTGATCAAATCAAGGATAATATGGGCATCAACATAATGACAGGCACCATTACATAAATAGTAATGCTTAAATTCACACTGACTTAAATAAATGGGTAGGGACTTCCCTGGTGGCCCAGTGGTTAAGAATCCACCTTGCAATGCAGGAGACATCGGTTCAACCCTTGGTCAGAGAATGAGGATCCCACATGCTGTGGGCTCCACCCACTGCAACTACTGAGCCCAAGAGCTGCAACAAAAGATTCCACATGCCACATGCTGCAACTAAGACCAGATGCAGCCAAATAAATATTTTTTTAAAAATGAGTAAATAATTGGGGAGATGGCAATATTTTCTTTACAAAAAGAATAACAACTAATAATAGAGAAGAAATTATTTTATTAGAAAAACCACCATTTGGCAACCTGCATAGTAATAATGTAATAAGAAATATTGGGTTTCCAGTTCAAGACGGCAGAGTAGAAGGACATGCGCTTATCCCCTCCTGTGAGAGCACCAAAACTGAACAACCATTGACAGGAGGAAGCTGGACCCACCAAAAAATGATACCCCATGTCAAAAGAAGAAGCCACAGCAATATGGTAGGAGGGGTGCAATCACAATAAAATCAAATCCCATACCCAGCGGATGGGTGACCCACAAACTGGAGAACAATACTACTAGAGAAGTTCTCTCCCTGTTGTGAAGCTTGGGAACCCCACATCAGGCTTCTCAGCCTGGAGATCTGACAAAGGGACTGGGAATTCCCAGGGAATCGGACCTTGAAGGCCAGTGGGATTTGACTATAGGACTTCCAGGACTGGGGGAAACAGACTCCAGTCTTACACAAACAAAACCGTGCACACGCCAAGACCCAGAGGGAAGCAGCAGGGACTCCACAGGAGACTAAACCAAAACTACCTGCTAGTGTTGAAGGTTCTCCTGTGGAGGCATGGGTTGCCAGGGGCTTACCACAGGGATGAAGGCACTGGCAGTAGCAGTCTGGGAAGGTCTCCCCTGGTATAAGCCCTCTTGGAGGTCACCATTAACCCTAACATCGAGCCTGTAGACCCCAGGGCAGTGTTGCCTCAGGCCAAACAACAGAGAAGGATCGAAACCCCACCCATCAGCAGATAACTGGATTACAGCTTTACTGAGCAAGGCCCTCCGCAAGACCCAGTTTTCCCCACAGCCAGTCCCTCCCATCAAGAGGCTTATACAAGCCTCTTAGCCTCCTCCATCAGAGGGCAGAAAGAAGAAGCAAGAAGGAACCACAATCCCACAGCTAGAACAAAAACCACATTACAGAAAGTTAATCAGGATGAAAAAGCAGAAAGTTATGTCCCAGATGAAGGGAGAAGATAAAACCCTACAAAAACAACTAAATGAAGTGGAGATAGTCAACCTGCCAGAAAAAGAATTCAGAATAATGATAGTGAAGATGATCTAGGATCTCAGGAAAACAATGGAGAAGATGCAAGAAATGTCTGCCAAAGACCTAGAAGAAATAAAGAACAAACAAACAGAGATGAATAATACACTAGAAGAAATCAACGGCAGAATAACTGAGGCAAAAGAACAGATAAATGACCTGGAGGACAGAATGGTGGAAATCACTGCCACAGAGCAGAATATAGAAAAAAGAATGAAAAGAAATGAAGACAGCCTAAGAGACCTCTGGGACAACATTAAATGCACCAACATTCAAATTATAGAGGTCCCAGAAGGAGAAGAGAGAGAAAAAGGACCTGAGAAAATATTTGAAGAGGTAATAGCTGAAAAATTCCCTAACGTCGGAAAGGAAACAGTCAACCAAGTCCAGGAAGCACACAGTCCCAAGCAGGATAAACTCAAGGAGGAACACACCGATACACAGTGATCAAACTGACAAAACTTAAAGACAGGGACAAAATATTAAAAGCAACAGGGGAAAAACAACAAACAACATACAAGGGAAAGTCCATCAGGCTATCAGCTGATTTCTCAACAGAAACGCTACAAACCAGAAGCGAATGCATGATATATTTAAAGTGATGAAAGGGAAGAACCTATAACCAAGAGTACTCTGCCCAGCAAGACTCTCATTCAGATTTGATGGAGAAATCAACAGCTTTCCAGACAAGCAAAAGTTAAGAGAATTCAGTACCACCAAACCAGCTTTACAACAAATGCTAAAGGAACTTCTCTAGAGAGGAAACACAAAAGAAGGAAAAGACCTACAGAAAATAAACCCAAAACAATTAAGAAATGGTAATAGGATCAAATGCACCAATCAAAAAACAAAGACTGGCTGGGAAGATGAAAACACGTGCATGTATGCATTTCCACTTACCACATCACTCTGCTTGACCCCCAAACCGTATGTAATTATTTTATACTGTTAGGTTAATCATGTTCCCATTATGGCCTGCAATTGTAATTATCTTTCATTTTTTTATCTGGCTATTGATTGTGAAAACTGAAAAGCATCTTTTACTATTGTGATTATGTAACTATTACTCACTTAATACCATTGTATCATGATCGATTAACAGAAAAATAATAGAATTCTGTACCAATAAAACTATGATTTAATAGAAAAACCTATAATCACTTTTTAAAATCCAGATGTATGTCAGAATTGTCTTGGAATTTTTTGAAAAATACAAATAACCAGGTATTGTTTTTATCCAGAGCTCCAGGTATATTTCTAACGAGCAGCCATGTTTAAAAACAACTGGACTATATGATGATCTTTCACTTTTATCTAGTTTTGTTTCACTTTTTCTGTTTCATATTCAGTGTTGCCATTTCATTTAGTTTATGTTTTCCAGTTTCTCCACCTCTTTTTTTTGATGTTCTTTCTCAAGCCTTTATCAAGTATAGTAGAAAAGCTTTTGTATACATATATATAAATATGTATAATATATATATTTTAAAAAACCTATGAATTTTTGCCTAACTAAAAAATGTATGGCATTTTGATTTCACTTTTTTGACTTAGTATGAACAGAATGCTATATTTCTAATTTAAAAAAATAGATATGCAACTAACAACAAAGGTTTACTATATCTAGCACAGGGAAGCGAAGCGAAAGGCACTCAGTCATGTCTGACTCTTTGCGACCCCATGGACTATAAAGTCCATGGAATTCTCCAAGCCAAAATACTGGAGTGAGTAGCCTTTCCCTTCCCCAGGGGATCTTCCCAACCCAGGGATAAAACCCAGGTCTCTCGCATTGCAGGCAGATTCTTTACCAGCTGGGCCACAAGGGAAGCCCATAGCACAGGGAACTACAGTCAATAAATATCTTGTAATAAGCTATAATGGAAAATAATTTCAAAAATAATATGTGTGTATGTGTAACTGGATCACCTTGCTATGCACCTGAAACATGGTAAGTCAACTATACTTCAATAAAACATACATGTTAAGAAAAAAGTATCAGTGGATGCTAAAACAAGTGAATCAAATTTTAATGAGAAATGGGATATTTACATAAAGTGTCTCCCTACAAAATACTTATTACCTTAAAGAGAAGAACAAGTTTACAGTGGAAAAATCTGATGTCAGCCACCACCTTAAATTAAGTAATGACTTAATTAATCACTGGTAATATGACACACTATCTACCGCATGATAAGATGCAGTAAAAAGCACACGTGAGAAATCAGCAGACAAACCCAAACTGAGGGAAGTTTTACGATATAACTCATCTGTAAATCATCAGAAGCATCAAGATCATAAAAGTCAAGGAAAGACTGAGGAACTGTTGTAGACCTAAGGAGACTAAGAAGACATGAGAACTAAATGCTATGCATAACGCTGGACAGGATCCTTTTGCTAATAAAGGACCAAACCACACAACCTGAATGGAGCCTGTGGATTAGATGGGAGTAACATACCAAACCTAATTCCTGATTCTGATGGTTTATTACTATCACACAGCAGAAGGTCCTTGTTGCATGAGTTACTGAAGTATTCAGGG
This sequence comes from Okapia johnstoni, assembly GCA_024291935.2. Lineage (NCBI taxonomy): Eukaryota > Metazoa > Chordata > Mammalia > Artiodactyla > Giraffidae > Okapia > Okapia johnstoni. Next base: position 87,383,036 of record CM044310.1, read on the forward strand.
GTCACAGAGCATCCAAAAGGCAACCTATTCTTAAGTAAAATAGAAAAAACTCATTTGTATTATTCTCACCACTTATCTATTTGAAACTACTTCAAATTACCCCCTGCCCCCCCCCAAAAAAGGGGCATATCGAAACTTCCCTGGTGGTCCAGCAGCTAAGACTCCATAATTCCAATGCAGGGGGACCAGGTTTGATCCCTAGTCAGAGAACTAGATCCCACATGCCACTATTAAGACCTAGCACAGCCAGATAAATAATTGTTTTAAAAAAGGGATGTGACATGACTCTCTCTGTGTCTAAGTTATCCTCAAAATGTTGTTACCAATTTGTACTTCCCCAGAACAATGTATGAGAGTAAATCCAAATCAAAATTTTATTCAGTAAAAACAAAACAACCCAAGATGCTTATCCTTCCAGCTGAAAACCAAACATGCTTTCAAAAGGACATGTATATGCTCAGAAAGGGAGCTGGAAGGATGCATCCCAAACTGGTGACAATTGACATGTCTGAAGAGAAAGGAGGACAAGGAGAAGTGAGGGGGACTATCATGGATTACACGCTATATTATTTGACACGCTATATTGTTTGAGTTTTTCTCCTTAAGAATATATTCAGAGAGGGATAAACTGGGTGATTGGGACTGACATATACACACTATATATATAGAACAGATAACTAATAAAAGACCTACTATAAAGAACTGGGAACTCTACGTAATACTGTAATGGCCTATAAGGGAAAAGAATCTAAAAAACAGAGTGGATATATGTATTTGTATAAATCATACACTTTGCTGTATAGCTGAAAGTAACACAACATTGTTAATGACCTATACTCCAATAGAAATTTAAAATATGTATATATATTCATTTATTACCTTCAGAAGAAAAAAAATGCACTGAGGGGACACTTGTTTCCTAGGAAGTGTAAGAGTGAGTTTACAATATCACCTCTGAATTTCCTGATGCCATATGCAAAGCTTACATGTATATGCATTATTAGCATTTTTCTGAAAATACTGAAACTGAGCAGGACCCTGCAGGGCCTCCCTGGACACAAAACCCCTTCTGTGTCCTCCATTTCTTGCTTATGGGAAAAAAAAAAAGGCTTGTCTCCTAGGCCTCCCCAAGTTCCAAAGAGCAGGCTCAAGCAGTTAATGATTAGGACACAACAGTCACAGGACTCCTAATTCCTCCTGAAGGGACAGAGATAAGAATCTGATGCATATTTCTGAGCTCTTCTTCAGAAACTAAGACAACCCCCTCATCACCCAGGTGGAGGATGGTAATGTCAGGCTGACCACAAGCAACACCGGGACCCCAGACTGGTTGGAACCAGAAGGTCAATCATTGAGATTCCCGACATATCACTGCTACCTCACCACCAACCAATCAGAAAGTCCATGAGCTACCATGCATCTGAAAACCCTCTGCCTTGTCTTTAAAAACTCTTCCCTGAAAGCTACTGAAAGTTCAAATTTTTTTTTTTTCAGTTTAAGCTGCCCATTCTCCTTGCTTGGTGTCCTTGTTTTGCTGCAAAGACCATTGTCAAGAATTTGACTTTATGGGACTTTCCTGGTGGTCCAGTGGTTAAGAATTCACCTGCCAATGCAGGGGACATGGGTTCAATCCTTGGTCCGGGAAGATCCCACATGCCACAGAGCAACTAAGCCCTCATGCTCTAGGGCCAGTGTATTGCAACAAGAGAAGCCACCAAAATGAGAAGCCCACACATCAAAACTAGACAGTAGCCCCCACTTACAGCAACTAGAGAAAGCCCAGGCACAGCAATAAAGACCCAGCACAACCAAAAAGAAAGAAAGTTTGGCTTTGTGTGAAGTGGGAACGCTAACCTTGCTTGGTTACAACACGGTCATAGCTTTCATCACACTCCCAAAGAGAACTCTGCCTTACACCTTCCAATAAGATGGACATTTCTCTATCTGAGCTGAGTCAGATCATCCTCACTAAGAAGAACCTAACACTATGCAGGGATACATAGTCTAGGATTTTGCAACACTGACACTGTCTTCCCATAATCATTTAGTTAAAGCCTTTAAATCTCAGCGAAAACAAGGTTTTATCTTTCTTACCTGAGAATTCGTATTTAGCACAGGACATGTCAATGGTTGACTCCAGGTCAATCTTGGAAATGTCTGAAATCCAAGACCGGAAATGTTCAAACAGAATTTTCCTAGGAATGAAAACAAAAGATAACCTGCTATACCATAATGGGGGCTCCATTTGGATCTATGCCACAACTATTTTTTCCTGCAGGTTTTGGTTAATTGAAGATCCATTCTTGAGAATGTTTCTCACTTTAAACTTGCCAAGTTTAAGACTAGTATTCACAGAGAAATAAATGCAAACCCCTCTACTGTAATATTTCGCTCTACTGTTTCAGCTTATTTTCTTCCTCTTATAGTATTGCCCTATCACGATAGCGGTCTGGCCTTTGACAGCAGAATACCAATGTTCTAGTCCAAAGTTACTGACTTCTAGACATGCTTTTCAGTACTAACACTAGCTCTATTATTTAATGAACACCTGGGTGGGTAGCACTGTTGAGGATTAAAATCTTTAAACTGCAGTAACGATGACTACTATGCTAACTGTGTAAGAATCAATAAACTTTCTTCATAGAAGTTCTGATACTAAGATGATACCAAAGAAAAGATGGTTGAACATTTCCATTTACAGCTAAAGTGGCTCTGTATAGAACTCTAAAACAATTTAAGACTCACTCAACTCTGAAATTAGGTTAACTTTGATGGGTCAACATTTTTATGTCAATTTTATCTCCATAAAATTTGGGAAAATATTTTTTGAAATATTTTTAAAGGGTTTACACTAGTTCAAATTTTGCACATGAAGAGATAATACTGTTTCAATCATCTTAATCCAAATGTACATAACTGAAATCCCCATAAAATGCAACTGTGCTATTCATAATTAAAGATCAAGTCTCCAGGTTGATCCCCTGAAATTTTATTACCAAATATCTTTTTATACTGTATACTACCCAATCCAGAACGTTCCAGAATATACTGTACTTGTTAGTCCAACCATAAGTGCCATGTAACTCTTACAGGTGGAGTTGCAAATTAGAATAGACCAGCAAAGCAAACTGTAAACCAGGCTTCAGGTAAAGTGGCTGGTCAAAGTCTTGAGTCTTAAACGTTTATGCAACTGATATCATCAAAGCCTTCCATCCCTCTTTTACTGGTAACATCAGCTGCCACAAATTTATTCCACAGAAAGCTCTTCCTCCGGTCATCCCATGAAAGTGTCACAAATATAGGGCTATTTTCTGCCATCATTCTCATTTGTTAACAGTATTCATGAGAGAAATCACAGAACCTAACAGGGAAATAAAAAGGTCACCTTTCTGTAAAGATAAGGAATTCCATCTCTCACACCATCTGTCTGTTACCGCTTGGGTATGTAACTCAATCCCAGAGGAAAGAAATGCTTACCAGAGGGGTGGTGTGAACTAATGAGACAATGCCCTAAAAGCATGGTCATGAGGTCTAAATAACTGTGAACTGTTATGAGTACAGTTAACAAATACTTCAGGTTTTTAGAAGAAATAATGTGTGCAGACTGCGACTATTTATGCAAATATCACGGGGCTGGGGGGAACAGAATGAGAAAAAATGTATAGATGAAAAATAAACAGCTTTTATAAAGTAACATGTGTCTACTGTAGCAAAACTAGGGGAAAAAAATCCTATAAGTAAAAAGAAATTTTAAAAAACCTATAGTCCTATTAGCCAGATTTAAACATACCATTCTTACAAGTCTTTTTCTTTGTATACACATAGGTATACAAATAAACGTTTGTTTTTCAAATGAGATCACACCATGTGTACTATTTTTAACTTCTTTTCTCTTTATATTTTTCTAGCCTATGCTTTTGCCAGCAGTAAGTATTAAATTTTATAAATCACTTCAAAAAACACTGCAAATTAAACTGGGACAAAACAGTAATTGTGTGAGATACTGAGTCTCAGAAAGATTAACATGTTAAAAAAAAAAAAAGTGTCTTGGAATTGATGAAACAACTACCATACTCATGTGTTGAGTATTTAATGGTATTAGTTCAGTTCAGTCACTTAGTTGTGTCTGACTCTTTGAGGCCCCATGGACTGCAGCACACCAGGCTTCCCTGTCCATCAGCAACTCCTGGAGCTTGCTCATTTAATGGTATAGTTTTCCACTTTGTTCTGTACCATTATCTGTATAACTCTCGATGGGTGGCCATTTAATTTGTATGTAATTATTCACTATTATAATAAACAATCTTGTATGGAATCTTTGAGCACATTCTTATTTTCACAGGACAAATTCTTGTATGTGGAATTATACTACAAAAAGAAAGCATAATTTTAAGGGTTTTGATATATTTTTCAAAACCATCTTCTAAGAAAAATTGCAGCATTGTACATCTACGCTTCTGTTAACACCGGAGCTTTTGTTTTAAATATATGTCAACCTGACAATGTGAAAAATGGTACCATCAGTGTTAATTTGTTTTCCTAGTTATTAACACAGTCATTTTTTCACTGAGAACTTTGGCCGTGGAATCAGACAGACATGGATCTGTATCTCAGCTCCATTTTCCCCTAGATAACTTCGAAGAAATTATTACTTTCTGTTTCCTCCTCTACAAAAGGGGGCAATAATGCCAACAAAGATGGCATGATGTAACATTTAAAGCACTTACTCCTTTGCCTGACACGTATCAGGCACCCAACAAGTATGAGTACTCCTTTACCTTAAAGCACAGATGTGGGGCTCTCTTCTCTTCTTCAGATCATCAGACTTGACCATGAAAAAACAAAAAAAGGATTTCCTTCATAAATCAGACACACAGAGCACAGCAGTTTAGGGAGGGAGCATGGTGGCAGCCCAGCACTGTCATTAAGAGCCTGGACTCCAAAGCCAAATTGCCTGGGTTGACACATGGCCCCTCCATTTGGCAGCTCTGCGACTTGGGCACATTGCTTAGCCTCTCTGTGCCTTATTTTCTCAACAAACACTTACAAAGGTATTACAGTGGAGCTTATATATTCTTGTGGGGGAAAGATAATAAACATTAGAAGTTGATTATTAGAATAAAAAAGGTGAGAAATGTCAAGGGAAAATAAAGCAGAGTACGAGGGACCAGGAGTGCTGAGAGCAGGGAAGGGCTTGCAATTATAAATTTGGTGGCCAGGTTAGACTTCATGCACATGCAGCAGAGGCATGAAGGAAGTTGGGAGGTGTACCCAAGGAAGATCTCAGCAAAGCAGATTCAATGTCTTGAGTGGGAAGAATGCCTGGCCTGTTGAAGAAATCACAGGATGTGGCTTAGCGAGCTGGAGGGAAGCAGCAGGAGGTGCAGCCAAAGATGAGAGACGTACAACCACTCTGGTTTTTGCTCAGAGAGATGAGAACCTTAAGGCGATTTTGAGCAAAACTTTTTAGAACTGAGATGAAATTCACTTAACATAAAATTTACTATTTTAACATCTCCAAGAGTGTAATTCAGGGGACTTTTAGTATTTTCACATGTGCAACTACCATGCATGCATGCTCAGTTGTGTCTGACTCTTTGTGACCCCATGGACTGTAGCCTGCCAGGCTCCTCTGTCCATGGACTTCTCCAGGCAAGAAAACTGGAGTAGGCTGCCATTTCCTACTCCCACTATCTACTTCTAGAATATTTTCATCACACCAAAAAGAAACTCTTTACCTATTGGGCCATCATTCCCCATCCCCACCCCCCAGCTCCTGGCAACCACTAATGTACTCTCTCTGTTTGCTGGTTATTACCTATAAATGGAATCACACTGTATGTGGCCTTCTGTGTCTAGCTTCTTTCACTGAGCATGTTTTCAAAGTTTACCCATGTTGCAGCAGTATTTAGTACGTCATTCCTTTTTCTGGCTGAATAATATTCCATTGTATAGACATACCACTTTGATCTATCCATTCATCATCAGTTGATGGACACAGGGTGTTTCTCCTTTTTGGCTATTGTAAATAATGCTGCTTTGAAATCTGAGTACAAATTTTTATGTGAGGAAATGATTTCAATTTTCTTGGGTCCATTAACATTTTAAACAAACACAATGGCTGTAGATGGGCCAAGAGTAGAAGCAAGGAGAGTAGTTAATCCACCAATAGGATAATCCTGGTGAGAGAAAAGGCTTCGGTCAGGTGACAGCTGTTGGCAGTGGAAGTGAAAAGTGTGTTTTTCTGAATATATTCCGACAGTAGATCCAACAGAATTTTCCAATGGATTGGAGAAGAGGTGTGAGTGAGGAATCAAGGATAACCTCAAGGTTTCTGGCCTGGGTTACTGGAAAGATTGACTCTCATGAACTGAGATGGGGGGAAATTGTAGCTGGAGCACATTTAGAGCGAGAAGACAAGGAATTTAGTTTTTGAAAGTGTGAAACACTTAACAGATATCCAAAAGTGGAGGCAAAGCCATGAGACTCCCTGGAGTCTCCAAGGGCGAAGTCCTAGAGTACTTTGTCATTAAGAAGCCAGGTACCAAAGGAAAACCTGCCGAAGGGAACCAAGAAGGACTTGCCAGTGAGGTAGAAGGAAAATGAGAGTGAACGTAAAGTATCCTGAATGTAAAGTGGAAAAAAAAAAAAAATCAGCCTACTCCTAATGACTAACTTGGTTAGGAGAACTGGAAGTTGTTATAGACCCAATTATCAAGTCAATTCATAGCACAAGCAATGAAAAAGGGCTATAAGTGAAGTTTGATGGGACAGGAGACAGAAAGCAGGTTTATATTTACTGTCTTCAGGTGAAGAAGTCCCACAGTGAGCATAGTAAAAAATCATTCACAGAAGTTCCATTAAGCACCGTTGGAATCTAAAGTAATGGCTTTTTCTTTTTCTCTCATTACCTCAGGGCCATTTTTACTATTTTGCCTCTCATGGACTTCACAGAAGTATTTTCCATCTACCGAATTGCATTAAGTAAAAACCAGTTTGGCTTCTCAATTTCAGGAATCAGATATGCATGTAGCCCTAAATCAACAAAAGAGGCCTAGTGTTATCAAAGCTGATATAATTACAAAGACAGATGACTATGATTTTTATTAACTTATACAACTTCACTATGGATAAAAGTTAGTTTTCATCAGATTTCCAGAATTAAGAACAGAACATATTTGTGTATTTAGCCAGATTAAATCATACATATAAAAGGTCCAAAGATAGACAGATTGGGGGACACAACCAGCTCGCGTGCAAGAGACTAAATGCAAAACAGAGGAATTTGTTACTTTTACCCTAGATAAGAAGAAATAAAAGGGAAAATGGAAAGAAAACAAGATAGTTCTTCATCCTCACTTTTTTGTGATTTTAAGGGCTGTCTTTAAGGTTTTATAAAGATCTCCAAGAGTGATGTACACCATGCAATGAAAAATATCCCCCCAAACTGGGGAAACCAATAACCTATATATTTTTAAACCTAGAATGGGCCTGGCTTCTAACAGCAGGAAAACCAGCCTTGATTTTGAGATAGTCTTATTCTGTCAAATTCAATTGTCCACCAATTTAAAAAGACTAGATCTAACTCTCTACAAGACATATGGCAATACATAAATCCACCTAAACAAAAGACACGAACTCAGAAATTTAATTGGTTAGTGGCTCAGACAGTAAAGAATCTGCCTGCAATGCAGAAGACCCAGGTTCAATCCCTGGGTCAGGAAGATCTCCTGGAGAAGGGAATGGCTACCTATTCCAGTATTTTTGCCTGGGAAATCTCATGGATAGAGGAGCCTGGCAGGCTACATACAGTCCATGGGGTCGCAAAAGAGTCAGATACGACTGAGCAACTAACACACTATCTTCCAATGTACTACTCTATTACATCACTCCCCAAAATGTACTTATCAGCTTACTGTACTTCTTGACTATCTTTCACCATCACTACCACCTCTATAAATTTTAAAGGCTTTCAGGGCAGGAACTGGCAAAGACTCCCCCATAATAATTATTAACACCTAACACATAGTGAACATTCAGGTTATGTTAAATAAATGAATGTTTTTAACAACATCAAGACCAGGACCCCCAGTGGCAAACCCAAACTAAAACCTCAAGTCGATAAGGTATTGAATGATTTTTACAGACAATGACTTTCTGAAGTGGAAAAGCTAATGTGAAAGGGGCATAAATACCTGCTGGAACTTATATAAATCGTTATACTTTTCATGGAAGTCCAAGTTCAAAAGTTCCTTCTGAAGTCCTTCCAAGAAGTTTTGGCTTTGGATGAAGTTTGGGATCATGCAGTGAAGAAAGGGTTCCATGTCCATGACAATGGCTTCTGTTGGGAAGAAAGTGTTATCTGTGACTTTTCCTTCTTGTATTTTTGACTCATGAATAGCACAGCAGAGAGAATACCAAAGGGATGGTGATGAATTTTCAGAAACTTAGTACCTAGAGTCAAAGATCTGGGGGGAGAACTATAAGGTTTTTCTCTTTTCTCTTCCCACTCAATACTACTTTTCAAAGGTATTGTGCTTAACAATGCTAGGCATTAAGATGAGTATAGGTGATGCCACTAAATTAAGACTCCTGCTCTTTTGGAGAGTTTTTTAGTTCACTGATTACTTACTCAGCTGAATGAATTTTAGTCTTAATTCATTTTCCCCTAAACTTCAAATGAAAGTAGCAAATTAAAAAAGGAATAGCAATACTGGCTGGCAATTTTTTTTCAATTCTTTTTCTTTCCCTAAGGTACTGCTAGAGGAAGTCACAAAATATATATATATACACACACACACACATATATATTTTTAAATAGCGTCAGGCATAACCTCTAACTCCTTGAGTTTTATCTCAATGTTTTACCCACTGAGGCTGGTGGGAGAGATTATGTACCCCTCTAATAAAACTCACCACCACCACCACGCACCAGGTGCCAGGCACAGTAGGGCTTCATAGTGTAAAGCTTACAGGTGTTATCTTGTTTAGTCTTTTCAACAGTTTTAAGCTAGATGCCATCACTCTCTCTATCCCACACAGAAGGAAACTACAAAGTCCCTGGTGTACAGAGCTTAAACATGAAGCCATCGCGTTATATGTGCATCTGGAACACCCAAGACTCATCTCCTTAGAGCACTTAACCAATGAAACAAAAAACCTGGCAAACTTTAGAAGCGAAAGTATGATGCATTAAGCAGAGTCCTTATCTTACGAGGTGATACCTGAAGCTGAGGATGAAATCATTTGAGGCAGGTTCCTTCCTTTGTTCAAACCATGTTTACTTCCATGGGTTATGCTGTTGGAACTACAGGCCAGTAAAACTGAGTAAGCCCAGGTGCCTACTATCAGGCAGCTCTCAACAAATGATCTGGCTATGCTATCACAGGACAAACAAGCATCACCTTCAGAGGAAAAACCTGCAAAAGCCACTCGACTAGGTGTCCAAATGCTTACTGGTCCTTACTCAGAAAAACATGTATTGATACACGCAGGCATTAGCTCATTAATCACTCTCATCTTTCCCAGAGAAATATTATTAAAAGGCAAAATGGTTGTCCAAGAAGGCCTTACAAATAGCTGAGAAAAGAAAAGACATGAAAGGCAACGGAGAAAAGGAAAGATATACCCATTTGAATGCAGAGTTCAGAAGAACAGCAAGGAGAGATAAGAAAGCCTTATCAGTGATCAATGCAAACAAATAGAGGAAAATATCAGAATGGGAAAGACTAGAGATCTCTTCAAGAAAATTAGAGACGCCAAGGGAACATTTTGTGCAAAGATGGGCACTATAAGAACAGAAATGGTATGGACCTAACAGAAGCAGAAGCTATTAAGAAGAGGTGGCAAGAATACACTGAAGAACTTGACAAAAAAGATCTTCACAACCCAGATAATCACGATGGTGTGATCACTCACCTAGAGCCAGACATCTTGGAATGTAAAGTCAAGTGGGCCTTAGGAAGCATCACTACAAACAAAGCTAGTGGAGGTGATGGAATTCCAGTTGAGATATTTCAAATCCTCAAAGATGATGCTGTCAAAGTGCTGCACTCAATATGCCAGCAAATTTGGAAAACTCAGCAATGGCCACAGGACTGGAAAAGGTCAGTTTTCATTCCAATTTCAAAGAAAAGCAATGCCAAAGAATACTCAAACTACTGCACAACTGCACTCATCTCACACACTAGCAAAGTAATGCTCAAAATTCTCCAAGCCAGGCTTCAACAGTATGTGAACCGTGAACATAAACATCTAAATCCAGATGTTCAAGCTGGATTTAGAAACAGCAGAGGAACCAGAGATCAAATTGCCAACATCCGTTGGATCATCGAAAAAGCAAGAGTGTTCCAGAAAAACATCTACTTCTGCTTTAGTGACTATGCCAAAGCCTTTGACTGTGTGAATCACAACAAACTGTGGAAAATTCTTAAAGAGATGGGAATATCAGACCACCTTCCCTGTCTCCTGAGAAATCTGTATGCAGGTCAAGAAGCAACAGTTAGAACTGAACATGGAACAACAGACTGGTTCCAAATCGGGAAAGGAGCACGTCAAGGCTGTATATTGTCACCGTGCTTACTTAACTTATATGCAGAGTACATCATGCCAAATGCTGGGCTGGATGAAGCACAAGCTGGAATCAACATTGCCAGGAGAAATAGCAATAATCTCAGATACGCAGATGACACCACCCTTATGGCAGAAAGTAAAGAACTACAGAACCTCTTGATGAAAGTGAAAGAGGAGAGTGCAAAAGTTGGCCTAAAACTCAACATTCAGAAAACTAAGATCATGGCATCCGGTCCCATCACTTCATGGCAAATAGATGGAGAAACAATGGAAACAGTGAGAGACTTTATTTTCTGAGGCTCCAAAATCACTGCAGATGGTGACTGCAGCCATGAAATTAAAAGATGCTTGCTCCTTGGAAGAAAGTTATGACCAACCTAGACAGCATATTAAACAGCAGAGACATTACTTTGCTGACAAAGGTCCGTCTAGCCAAAGCTATGGTTTTTCCAGTAGTCATGTATGTATGTGAGAGTTCCACTATAAAGCTGAGCGCCAAAGAATTAATCCTTTTGAATTGTGGTGTTGGAGAAGACTCCTGAAGAGTCCCTTGGACTGCAAGAAGATCCAACCAGCCTATCCTAAGGGAAATCACTCCTGAATATTCATTGGAAGGACTGATGTTGAAGCTGAAACTCCAATACCTTTGCCACCTGATGAGAAGAGCTGACTCATTTGAAAAGACCCTGATGCTGAGAAAGATTGAAGGCGGGAGGAGAAAGGGGGCGACAGAGAATGAGATGGTTGAGGGGCATCACCAACTCAATGGACATGAGTTTGAGTAGCTCCGGGAGTTGGTGATGGACAGGGAAGCCTGGCGCGCTGCAGTCCATGGGGTCGCAAAGAGTCGGACATGACTGAGCAACTGAACTGATCTTAGTTTACACAGTAAGGAGCTGAACCCATTGCCCAACGACGCACAAACAGTGAAGAAGATGCCAACTCACTAATCTCTGATTCCAGAATTTCCACCTACTTGCATTCCTTCTACTTCCTGAAACTTCCTGGCCTACATTTCTTCCTCTACTGGGTTTCTAAACCCAAATGAGCTTGGATTAAAAAGGGACAGCAGGCTAGGCAGAAGAGTCGGAGGTGGCCAAAGTCACGTTCACTCCAAGAGCCTGTTGTACTGTAGCCTCGTTGCTCGACTGCCAGGACTTTTTCAAAGGCCCCCAACCCGGCGCTGCGCCTCCCTCTTCACAGCGCCCGCTTACCGTGGCGGAATGGCGTCCTGCGACTCCAGGCCTCAGCCACTTGCTTTTTCAAAGTTTCCTCTGTGACAGCATCCGAAAACTTCGCCATTACCTCCTTCTTTCCTTTTTTCCCCGCCCTGTCAGAACCGGGCTCAGCAGGCCGCTTTCCGTTCATCTCTTCGCTAGCTACAAGACCCACGCCGCGCTGAAGCAGCAGCTCTTTTCCTAAGGAGACTATAATTCCCAGAATGCCTCCTTTCCCGTGTTTCCCTACCGCTATCCAATAGAAAGCACCGAGGTAAAGGAAGGCGGAACCAGTACCGGATTTACCAATGGGAGCCCCAGATATTGAGTCATCCCAGCAGTGATTGGATCGTTGGGGGATAGGAAACCGCATTTCTGCTTCCTGCCGCCAGAGGCTCCGGGTGCACTTCCGGCGTGCGTACGCCTCCTTCGGCGTTGTCTTGTTAATGGCCGCCGGCGACTGCTGAGGGGGACGAAGATAACCGCTGCTCACACGGGGAAAGTCTCCCTGCCTCCTGTTTTCCGCTCGCCGCTAGTGCCAGAGCTCGCCAGCATGTCTGTGGTGCCGCCCAATCGCTCGCAGACTGGCTGGCCCCGGGGAGTCACCCAGTTCGGCAACAAATACATCCAGCAGACCAAGCCCCTCACCCTGGAGCGCACCATCAACCTGTAAGTGCGGCCTGGTCCTCGCGCGCGTTTCTGTCTGCATCCCCTTGGTCGTGAGCTCCCCTAAAGACTCCAGTCTTCTGGCGCGTCCTCGGCGGCCTCCCCTTCCTCACTCTCCAGCTCCACAGGCTAGAGCCCTACTTGAGAGGGTTTTCCCTTTCATTGTAGGAAAATGCTTTGAACTCATTCTTTCCTCACGTCTGTGGAGATAACCAGCCGCAAACCGCGGTGTTTATCCTTTAACGGCGCGTATATGGCATTTTGTTTGTTTTTATTTGGTATGAGTGGTATAAGGTAGTATCGTTTTTGCCGTTTAGGCTTTGCTTTAATAGCTTTCAAGATCTAGCTATAACGCGCAGGCTTAGTCTTTTCCTCTGTTGCTGTATTGAGTTTCGGCTCCTGAATACATTTTATTCATCTGCTTAGGGTTGTATGACTTCCCCCATGTTCCGTTACATGTCTTCGCCGCTGCAGCGAGAGCATCCGAGCAGCCAGGATGCCCCAGCTTGGGAAGGGGCTGGGGTTTTCCTTGTAGATGGGCTTTCAGACCTTGGAGGTGGTAGTTCAGGCTCTAAGCCGTGTCTGACTCTTCGGCGTCCCAGGGACTGCAGACCTCCAGGCTCCTCTGTCCATGGGATTTTCCACGCCATAATACTAGAGTGGGTTGCCATTCCCTTCTCCAGGGAATCTTCCCGACCCAGGGATCGAACCCGCGTCTCTTGCCTGGCAGGCGGATTCTTTACCACTGAGCCACCTGGGAAGCCCTTTCAGTTGGAGAGGACCAAAATGTAGCTCCAGAGAACCCATTGTGGGCTGCATTTCACTTTCAGCATCTTACTGTTTAAGCGTTTCAAGCCACTGCATTTCGAAGCCACTCCCAAAAGTAATCTATGGCAGGGAATTGAAATTTGGGCTATGTCTTGCTCAAGAAATTATCAGTAAGCTTTTTCTTAAAAAAAAAAAAAAATATAAATATATATATATATATATATATATATATATATATATATATATATATATAATTTCTGAGAGTTTGAGAGGCACCACGGTGCCGAGCTAGTGGAGGAAAAGGAGCAGTTTATGTTGGTCAGTATACTGATACTGGTGTTTTGGTAGGGCACATTAGGTGTTTCTCTACTTTATCTTCAAATAAATGAAATTTGCTCAAAAGGGATTTGAATTGAAAAGATGGTTTTGTTTTATTTGACAGAACAAGTGATGGAAATTTAGGTAATAAAAATGTTGGGTTTATGAAATCTGGAACTAGTAGATAGTATACAAGTAATAGGAATTCTCTAGTGGCTCAGACAGTAAAATCCGCCAGCATTGCGGGAGAACCAGTTTCAATCCCTTGGTTGGGAAGATCCCCTGGAGAAGGATATGGCAAACCACTCTATTACTCTTGCCTGGAGAATCCCATGGACAGAGGAACCTGGCAGGCTACAGTCTATAGGGTCGCAAAAGAGTTGGACACGACAAAGGGACTTCACTTAACTTCATACAAGTGGACTTCCCAGCGGTAGAGAATCCACCAGCCAGTGCAGAACAGGAGACACCGGTTTGATCCCTGGGTCAGGAAGATCGCCTGGAGGAAGAAATGGCAACCCCTCCAGTATTCTTGTCTTGAAAATCCCAGGGACAGAGGAGCCTTTTGGGCTGCGGTCCATGGGGTGGCAAAGAGTTGAATATGACTGAGTGACTGAGCATACACATACAAGTTAATGTCTCTAGCTACTACACCAACATAATAGCATTTTAATTTCATATCACATCTTTAGAAAAATCCTCATAGTATTCCCATGAAATGGAAAAGGCTCAATGTTCTTTTAAAAAATGTGAAAGCACAGCTTCTGTGTTACTTTCATTGGTTATTATTGTTAGTACTCACAGTTCTACCTTGATTTACCTTGATTATTTGATCATTTTGCATCAAGCCATTATGTCGAACTAACTTGGTGAAAATGTTTCAATTTTTGCTCCATTAAAGTTATGAGTTAATGGATTTGCAGTACTTTTCCCTCTCCTATGTAATCACAGTATTCAGAAAGAATTGTGTTGTGGACTCAGTTCACCTGGTTGAGTAATGGCCTAAATTGAAAATAAGTTCTCTCTCCTCCAGTATATTTTATGAGGAAATATTGCATGAATGCTTAGTTTGTACCAGGCACTGGGATTAATGCTGGGTAGACAGTGGTGAGGAAGTTAGGTGTAGTCCCTGCTTTACAAAGCTCACAGTAGGATGGGAGTACTCCAGATGTGTCTGGACTGGCACTGACTTCACAGCTGAACAGTCTTATATTTCATCTTAATGGCATCTCTTGATGTGAGAGCTGGCTTTGCAATAGAGATGTATTAGAGCTGTCTTTAATTCTAATTCAGGTGGTGAGAACTGAATGTTAATGTATACAAAGCTTTTTTTTTTTTTTTTTTAATTGCAGGGCACAGAGTGCTATGTGGGGTTGCTGTTACTAATGATGAAGATGTTAGATTTAGCATTGAGTCTACTGAGGAAGGTCTTAAAATCTTTAGAGCACCTTGGAAATAGATTATTTTAGTTACTTTAGCACTGCTTCACTTATGCCTGGAATTTGGCTTCTGGGATTACAGTAATTTTTTTTTTTTTTTTTACATTTTGGCAACCTTGATTTGTTCCCCTTCTAAGAATAGCTTAGTGGATTAGTTATGTAGTTGTTGACTTCTAACACAAGGTGTTTTGGTAGACAAGATATGTTGGGGACAGGCAAGTGTGGCCAAAGCATTCTTACCCAAAGGCTTATAATTAAAGGCTGCTTTTTGTAAGTCTTATGATCAAAGGGTTACAAGGTAGTACCTGTGAAGAAATATGAGTTTTTAAACTATCTTTAAGGAAAAAATATTTACTAGGCAAGAAGAAAACTTCAATATGTTATATTTTGAATTCTTGATAAAGAAGTAGAGAATGTTTATATTACATCTAGTCAGCAAAAGATTCAAATGAAGAGAAAGGAAGAAAAAAGATACTGAATAGAAGAAATGCAGAAGGCTCAACATCTTAGAAGGGAAAGAAAAGTTCATCTGAAGAGGAAAGGTACCAGAAAAGTCTGACGATAGTTGACTGGGACAAATAGAAAATAACTGGGGACATGATGGAAAGTGGCGGCTCAGTTTGTAGAAAAAGACATCAGCCATTAGCACCCATAATTAATAGAATTTATGATTAGATTGGTAGAGGAGCCCAAGGGCACATTAGCCAGGTTAACAGTGTTAGCATCTAAAACCAGAGGATTGCCAGTTATTCAGATAGCCACTCCTCTATGCTTTTAAGAGCTTTAAGGATATTGTCATCTGTACTTGAGAGTTCAAGTAGGAAGTAGCAGCTTGAGCTAATGAAAGCTCTGATTTTAGAGTCCAGAGAGCTAGATTCTAATCTGCTGTCTTATTAACTAGTTGTTTAACTTTGTTCAAATTCTTTGTCTCTAAGTGCAATATATATACACTTTTTACCAAGGTTTCTTTTATGTGATTGGTGTCTGTCTTAGTAATTTATGGTCTACAGTTCTCAGATGTCTGTCTTTGGATCACAGGTACCCTCTTACCAATTACACTTTTGGTACAAAAGAGCCCCTCTATGAGAAGGACAGCTCTGTTGCAGCCAGATTTCAGCGCATGAGGGAGGAATTTGATAAAATTGGCATGAGGAGGACTGTAGAAGGGGTTTTGATTGTCCATGAGCACCGGCTACCCCATGTGTTACTGCTACAGCTGGGAACAACTTTCTTCAAATTGTAAGTGTCATTGGAAATTAACAACTTTTAATAAGATGGCTGTTTTATGCAGCTTTAAAATACAGCTTTAGCTTTTAGTCATTTATCTCAACAAACACGGCTGTTACTGGATCTTTAGGAAGAGAAACTCAAAAGCATTTTTTTTCTCCATTGCAGTGCTCATTTATTGTTTAACTAGAAATCTGCATGTTTCTGTGTATTGTTGGTGCTAATGACTGAGCTTCAGAGAAGCCCTATGAAACAAACTGAGTCCAAGTTCAATTTCTAGATGTCTTCGTAGCATTACTGAGAACAATTGATATTATTTCTTGCTTAGTATCAATAGTGTTTCCTATTCTTAAAATGCTTTACATTTTTATAGATGATTGTTTACTTTTCTCATTTAAGTTTATAAATCTCTCAGTATGTTTAGTCCACAACTGTTTGACTAGATTGTACCAGAAAGAGTGTTTTCAAATAGTTAGTTTGGAATTCTTAAAAAATTCCACATTCTTCAGATCTAGAGGATGTGGGTCCACTGTTCTCTGGGCATTTCTAGATTTCATTATCACTGTAACTTCCAAAGAGAAAAAATCGGAAATGTACTGGTTTCCAGCAACTATGTGATGTTTATGTTGTGGTACATATTTTGTTTAAGACTAGGGTTTGGGTACTGTGAGTCTGGTGAATGAACATGAATTCAGTTTTCTGGCACATTCTTCCCCCTCCATTTGACATTTGTTTGCTTTAATTGCCTTATGAGACACTGAAATGTGTTACGAAGCTACTTGATAGAGATAGTAATTACTGTGTTTTTCCTGTTAACCAAAATTGTTAATACAAGTTGAAAGCTGAATTTCTTAACCTTTATACAGACCTGGTGGTGAGCTTAATCCAGGAGAAGATGAAGTTGAAGGACTAAAACGCTTAATGACAGAGGTATTTTTCTGTTTAACCACTTTGATGATTTCATTAATGCTCATCTAGACACCGTCAACTTAATGCACCATCAGATTTTTTTATGCCTTGAAAAGGATGTTTATTTTAAATATTTGGTTTTCTGTAAATAAAACATAAATCTCAGAGTGTTAGTACAATGTTTATTTTCTGTAAGTTGAACTTATACTTTGTCAAAAAATTATTTTCCATTGAAATAGTTGATGTAGCAATAATGGTTAATGAAACAACATTTACTGAGTATTGACTGCTAAGCAATGTTCTAAGTGCTTTACATGCAATAGTTCGTTTAAACATCATAACAGCATTAGGAAGTGGGTGCTATTAATCCTGTTTTACTGATAAATTAGGGCACAGAGAGTGCAAGTAGCTACCTTGAGGTTTTATAGCTAGTGTGTGGTGAAGCTGGAGATTTAAATGCAGGTAATTTTATTCCAGAGTAGGTGTCGGAATTTTCACAGAATTATTCCTGTTACATAGCTATTTTCATATTTGCACATAACTTTTAGGCTTTGCCCAGGTTGTGCTACTTTTTAGAAGCTGTTCTAATGTCTGTCTCTAAAGACTTGGGGCCAGATGCATATAGGTGCTGGAGGTTTTTAAGATTGTAGGCTGTTTCATTAATAGTTTTCTTTCTTAGCATGCAACCCCCCTTAGTTACAAAACTAATACATATTCTGTGCAAAATCCTTGGCAAATACAGAAAGCAGACAAAACTAAAACCTGTATTTCTTCCACTTTGACTTGTCTTTTTAGTATTTCTAAAATGTATTGTTACTCTTAAATATTGTGCTGTGTTTGAACTTTCATTTATACACAGTAGATTGAACCTACCTGCTTACCTCAGCTTTTTCTTATAACTCCACCAAAAAACATTGAAGGGGTTTTAGAAAGATAAAAGTCCAGTAGGGTTGATGGAGTGTAAAATGAGACAGTAACAAGGAAAAAGTGTTTGAAAGTAGAAGGCAGATGAGTGAATCATAATTGACGTAGCCAAAACCTCAGCCTCCCAGAAGAGCAGTCAAGGACCCAGCACTCTATAACATCAGAAAAGCTTAGGAATTGGGGGTGCCTGTGAAAGGGGGGGTGTACATGGACTGAAAGCTGAATTGACTGGCAGTCTGCATAGGATTATTGATGTACCTAGATCATGTTCCCTACTTTACATTTAAGCAAAGACTGGCTGCTGATTAATTCTTGGTAGAGATTGAATTGGAAAACACTAAGCAATGAAAAAGGTAAGGAGGTGGCGAGAATAGATGAAATTACCTCCTGAATAGTGAGACTTCTACCAGGCTGATAGTGTTAACAGCTAGTTTTACATACCTCAGGCTGAAGATTAGAGAGTGTTTTTTTTTTTTCCTGTAGAAAATGGAGAGTTCCAAAAAATACCTTGATGATAGATAATATTTGGGAATCTTCCCAAAGAACTACAGTAGCCTTGTCACTCATGTACACAGAGTTGTCAGTTAAGCAGCTTATTTTACCCTTAATTGTAAGCAGGTAACCAGTATCACCAGGCTTTTGGGGAAAACTTCTAAACAGGAAAGAGCAAAAGAAGCAAAGGGAACTTAGCAGAAACAGAAAATTCAGTTATCAGCAGAATTATAATTAATATTATTGATGTGATAAAAGGAGACATTGTATCTGTAGAACAGTGTGCCATTAGAAAAGACTATATAGCCAACAAAAAAGGACTTATGAGTAATTTTTTTAAAAGGTAGAATTAAAAACGGAGTAGTGAGTTAAAAAATTGAGTTGAAATCTACCAGAAAGTAGAACAAAAAGAACATAGGTAAGAGAAAAGGATCGGTATAAACTGTAGAAACAACAAAGACCTATTGTGTAGCACAGAAATTTATGTTCAGTATCTTTTAATAACCTATAATGGAAAAGAATCTGAAAAAGGATATATATATATATACATATATATGTATAACTGAATCTTGTTGCTGTACACCTGAAACATTGTTAAGCAACTATAACTCAATTAAAAAATAAAATCTAACCTGGATAAATAAAACAGAGGAAAAGGAATTAGCAAAGCAATAATTCAAGAAAGTTTCCCAAACCTAATCATCAGTTTTGAGATTGAAAAGACCTACTGGCCTTCTCTCTAGAAACAGGTAAAGAGAAAAATCCTGAAAGATTCAAAAGTTGGGAAGAAGGAATGGGTAGACCTGGGTTAAATACAAAAACATAAAAGTCAGAAATGGCATCAGCATCCCAGAAACAAGACCAGAAGCTAAGTCATCATGGAGCATACCTTCATAAATCTGAAAGTACATAGTTTCCATCTGAGACTTCTTTGTCTGATGAAACTATAAGTCAAGTGAGCAGATAAAGTTATTTCCAGCCCGGCAGAGTTTCTATAAAGGTGATGTCTTGTGTACCTTTTTTTAGGAAGCTAGTGGAGAGGGCAGTGGCACCCCACCCCAGTACTCTTGCCTGGAGAATCCTATGGACGGAGGAGCCTGGTGGGCTGCAGTCCATGGGGTCGCGAAGAGTCGGACACAACTGAGCGACTTCACTTTCACTTTCCACTTTCATGCATTAGAGAAGGAAATGGCAACCCACTCCAGTGTTCTTGCCTGGAGAATCCCAGGGATGGGGGACCGTGGTGGGCTGCCGTCTATGGGGTTGCACAGAGTCGGACACGACTGACGCTACTTTGCAGCAGCAGTGGAGGATATTCACCACCAGAATGAAAGAATGAACAAAGAAAGAAGGGACAGGGTTAAGAATATAGAGAGGATCTAATAACACAGGAGAGAGAACAAGGGAAGCCCTAGGACCCCAGCTGTGAATCAGGGCTGAGAGCAACTACAGATTGAAGCAGGATGATAGAAAAATGTCTCTTAGGAAAATAGAATAATATTTGATAGGATAATATTTGAATTGAGAAGAAATTTTAGCTCTTGTGGAGAATGTGGGGAATGAATTAGTGATAGTGAATGAAATGAGTATTATCTCTGACGGAAAGGATAATTGTTCAAGTAGGGATGTGTAATTATAGTTTAATAAATGCTCTGCTGATTCACCAAGTCATATTAAATACTGATTATTGATTTAAATACTGACAATGGGAGCATGGTAGAAGAGAAAGTATGAGTGGGGAATATGGTTTTAAGATCTAAATTCTTGTTCCACAGTAGAGGGTGTTAAACTTTTTTTAAGTTTTTTAAAAATGAAAAGCAATCAAGAAATGGTCTTAAAAGAATGTTAAAAATGTAACTATTAAAAAGTATAGTAGAGAACTTGACAAATACTACCTCAGCCAGGTGATTACGGTTAATATCAGTGATAAATCATGTTAATGGAATATACCCCCTTGCAATGATGTGATGAGAATGAAACTTTACCTTTGTGATTTTCCTTCCCTAATTCCCTGAAATCTGAAATCTCAGCCTAATAGAGGGATATTCTATAATAAAAAATACCTAACTTCTACTCCTCGAAACTGTGAAGGTTATCAAAAATAAGGAAAGTTTGAGAAACGGTCAGTCTTAGAGAAGCCTGAGGAGAAATGCAAATATAATGTAATATCCTGGGTGGGATTCTGGAACTGAAAAAAAGACATTAGGTAAAAATGAAGGTTATCTAATGAAAATACAGACTTCAGTTAATAATAAGGTTATCGGTGTTGGTTCCTTGATTGTGACAAATACGCTATCTTAATGTAACACGTTAGTAGTAGGGAAAACTGGCTGTGGGATATTTGGGAAGTCTCTTCAATCTGTAGATGCCCTCAGCGCTGATTCACAGCTGGAGTTCTAGGGCTTCCCTAGTTCTAGGCTTCAACTTTTCTGTAAACCTAAAACTGAGATAAACAGTTTATTTAAAAACAAGAAGAATGCTTTTAAAAATGGAGGCAGATATCAGGGGGGAAAACGGCTAAGGGTTGAAAGCTGTAGCCAGTGGGAATGGTAAAGTGGGACAGTTAACTGCTCTTTCTCATCATGAACTTTGTAAAACCATTTTTGGCTAATTAAAATGTATAGAGCATAGCTCTGATTAAGTTAAATTTAATCTTATGATATACAGATTTATAGAAATGAAAACTGAATCTTGCATACTTATTTCTGTAGCTTGGTTAGGTGGGTGATTTACAAAAGCTATAGTTGATTCTAGAAAACTGTTGTATGCCTTTGGCTGATATAGGTAATTAATCTTTGGTTTTCATTGCCAAGGCATAGAACAGATGGGTTGGTCCTCCATCATTATGTTGATGCTAGCTTGCCAGTTTTGAACTAATAGTTTATGTCTTGGGTAGAATGACACAGATAAATTATAGAAAGGAAATTTATATGGGGGGCATATTAGCTATTCATCTCTATTAAGAGTATTGTGAAAAATACCTTCTTCACTGAAGGATATTCATTGGTGTGTATATTTAGTTGTTTACCAGCTCTATCATTTCTTTTTGACAGATATTGGGTCGTCAAGATGGAGTCCTGCAAGACTGGGTCATTGATGACTGCATTGGCAACTGGTGGAGACCAAATTTTGAACCTCCTCAGGTCAGTGTTCAGTTACATTTGCTGGGCATTTGGGGAAGTAAGAAACTGATTTAATTCTAGCCATTTAAAAAGTTCGTAATAGAATTTGACTTGAAATTTCCTTTTTTCTCTCGTTAATTTAAATTAAAAAATAAAAGCCAAGCGTTTTTTCTTTTAAAGGAAAATTTCAAATATATACAGAAGTAGCGTAGTAAAAGTGACCAAATCCCATTAGCTGTCACTCACCCCTACCAATTAGCAGCTCATGGTCATACTTCAGCAATCCTATTCCTTTTGATTACTCCATCCCTGCTGTCCACACTTTTGTTGTTGTGAAGCACGCTCTCCTCACTGGATCTCACTGATGCCAGTGTGCATGGTTTTCCTGATCATGTAAGGTACCTACAAAGCCTGGGGTAGCTAGCTGTCTTGATTCATTATACCCTAGGGATGGCTCTGGTATGGAATTACTGTAGTCAGAGGACTGTTTAGGTCCCACTGGGATGGCACAGTGGGAAATAGGCTTTTCCAGTTAGGTAAGAGTTGGATAGACTCAGCTAAATCCTGGCGTCATTGCTTAGCTGTATCATTATGGGAAGGATACTTAGTCTCTTTGCACAAGTTTCTTACAGAAATGGGGGTGCTGATACCTCCTTTTGGTAGCCTCTGTTTTTATCCTCCTTTCCTGTTATGCCTGTTTTTAGCACTTTTTTAATTCCCCTGCCCTCAAATACTTCCAAAAGGAAAGTAGGCTTCTCTGAATATATTATGGGGAGATGTAGGAGAGGTTTCATTATGTGTGCACAGGAGAAGAAAAAGAAATCTTTATCTTAGACTTTTAGAATTCTCTGTGTAAAATTCTTCTTTCTCAGGTAACAACCTTCCCTCTGTAATTCTCTTCTTCCTTTACATTCTTCAAAATATTTTCTCCATTTTCAGAAACAATTTGACTTTATTCAGCTGACAGAGACTGCTCATCCAGTGTTCCTGCAGCATTGTCCCATGTGGGGTGTGTGGTGATTGTGGGGAGAAATTTCCTGTCGAGCACCTCATTGTATTTAAACTTTTTATTTAGTAGACATGGTCTGCATCAGGATTCTAGCAAATTTAACTTAGTAATGATACATTTTTAAAAGACAACTTTTATTATAAATATTTATGTCAGACTTCATTGTGTTTAAACTTGTCAATCTATAATTGTTTCTGTGACTGAATCATTTACTGCTTGATATTTTATATTTATTAAAGCATGTGTTTATTAGTTCATCCGTTAGGTACCAGATCTGTTAGGTAAAGAGAAAACTAGAAAGGATTCTCCTTCAGGCAGTTTACACTGTATTGGGGGATAAACACATAAGAAATAGGTGAAGCCATGATGTACATGTTAAAATTCTGTTGGGGTTATAAAGAAGTTGGTCCTCAGGCCTGATACTTGAGCTTAAAGTCTGAAATGGGAGAAGTCGGTCAGTGGAGGCACAGGAGGTGTCAGGGATGTCTTGGCAACTACAAATTATTCTCTTGTTATTTTAGTATCCATATATTCCTGCACATATTACAAAACCTAAGGAACATAAGAAGTTGTTTCTGGTTCAGCTTCAAGAGAAAGGTAAGTTACTTTGGTTTTGAAGGTAGCCGTCTAAAAACTTGTGTAGTGTAATTTCAAGGATACCTCTATTTGTGTTTTTCCTCAAGTTACTTGAATTTGGGGATTTATCGTAAAACTAAAAACGCATACCATTTTTATCCAGAATTACCTAGTTTTTCTTGGATATGCCAATTATGTTACGGGGGAAGAGTAAATAACTAGAGCCAAAAATATCAGATTACAGTATATTTAATAACTGTTTAGCTGCTGGTATTGATGTTCACATTGTGATAAACTGAAAATTTTAGGAAACAGATGAATTGATTTTTTTATAGTAGAGTCTTTAGCTTTGTTGTGCAGATTAACAACTAATTACTCTGGTTTTTGATACTTGTAAAATGGAATTCAAAATAAATTAGAAGATCAAGGGTCTCCTCCCCTTTCTCCCAGAGCCAGCACTCATAAGGTGCTCTTGGTTGTTAACAGCATGGATTTCTTTAGAGTCCATTTCAAAGCTGTGACTGATCTTTGCTTAAAAGACACAACCAAAATGTGTTAATGAGAATTATTTTTTTCCTCAGAAGTTTCTCAAATGTAAAATTGGTGATTACTAGTGAAGTAGAAGCAGTGATTATATAAGGAAGTATAGAAAATGAATACTGTTTTTGTTTTAGCCAATGAACACTGTTTTTGTTTTAGCCTTGTTTGCAGTCCCTAAAAATTATAAGCTGGTAGCTGCACCACTATTTGAACTGTATGACAATGCACCTGGATATGGACCCATCATTTCTAGTCTCCCCCAGCTTTTGAGCAGGTATGGAAAGTTGGGCTTTTTGTGTTTGCTTCATCTAAACTGCTGGATTTAAAATAATTCAAGCCACTTAAGGAGGGATAGTTCATAAATTGTGGTCTTCAAGGAAACTAAGACAGTAGATGGATCCCTAGGTCTTGTGTAGATTAAGCCAAAGATGACTATGTCCTCAGACCTTAAGTTGCAGCATGACATTCTGGTATTTGTGCATTTGTTCTTTTCCAGATGTGGTATTTTCTGCAGGTAAGTTTGAAATCTTCACTCAAAGAAGAGATGTAAAATTGTAGTCGACAATGTATAATAAATATGATGGGAGTTATGTATATAAAACTGTGGAGAACTGAATCTCTTGTCGTAATGAGTATTCTCATTGCTAAGTGCTAAGTCACTTCAGTCGTGTCCGACTCTGTGCGACCCCATAGACGGCAGCCTACCATGCTCCCCTGTCCCTGGGATTCTCCAGGAAAGAACACTGGAGTGGGTTGCCATTTCCTTCTCCAACGCATGAAGGTGAAAAATGAAAGTGAAATCGCTCAGTCGTGTCCGACTCTTAGCGACCCCATGGACGGAAAATCCTCCATCTATGGGATTTTCCAGGCAAAAGTACTGGAGTGGGGTGCCATTGCCTTCTCCAGTATTCTCATTACTCACTGGGAAATCTATTCAGGTCCAAGTTGGGGCACGTAGGATTAAGTCCTGAATTTTTACATGGAGTTTGTTTGTTTGTTTTTTTTAAGGCAGATGGAGTAATGAGAAATGTGTGTTGTTTTGTTTTTTAAATTGACTTGTACTGGTTGAGGTCCTTACCAGTAACAGATAGGACTCACAGAATAACATAGTGGTTAATAATATGGATTCTATAGTCAGTGTGTGGATTTGAATTCCACCTTCATTGCTTCCTGGTAGTGTGGTCTCTGACAAGTTATTATACCTATTTCTTCACCTGTAAAGAGGGATGGTAGACCCAGATTTATAAGGACTAGGTGAAATAACACATAATAAAGTGCTCAGAATAACACCAGGCACCTGGTAAGTGATTTACGAATGTTACTTTAAAAACAATTTCAGTTGTGATCTTGGCCTTCTGTGAAAGTGTGTTTAGTGTGAAATTGGTCTTTCTGTTCTGGCACAGAAGTCAGACTTCATCTTTTGTTCCTCTGCTTTGGTCTCTTGATGGGTTACACAATGAAGTATGGGATATGAAGAAAGAGTCATGTTATTCATTTATTTAAACACTGTCAGGTAACAGCAATTGTGCTGGGTGGTCACAATACAGTGAGGTATAAAAATGTTTGCTTCCCTCAAGGAAAGTGGATAATCAAACTTACACTATTAGAATTTTTTAAGATTATAAGTATTCAGCAGCATTAAATGTAAGATGTGACAAGTGGAAGAAAAGGGTGTCTATGTAGAAAATGCCCAAAATATCAAGGGAGAGTGTAAATGTCCCAGATAAATTTATCTAAGATAGAAAAAATGTAAATAATAGTGTTTTTAATAAAGATATTGTTCTTTTTAAAATTCAGGTTCAATTTCATATACAACTGAGTTGCCGCACAGCAGAGAAGTAAGAGAAGCCGTCTCTGTGAGCACAGCTATACACGGTGTAGAGTAAACGTCCCTAAAGTTTTTTTGATTTTACCTCTTTCCCAGTCCTGAAATTACCACCTACTTTCTGTTGTCTGAATAGTGAAGTTAATATGAAAAGCTAGATTGTGCTGTAAACAAATGTGATATTGTTTAGTTTACTTTTGGTTCGACACAAATATTTTTTGTACATTAAAGAAAGTGGACTTCTTTCTATTTGTTTTTTTGTTATTTTGTTTTTTAATTTCACATTAAACTTGTAAAATTCTTACAGGCGAGGATTCCTTTTCCCCAACTAGGCAGGTGAATGTTAAGATATAATGGCAGATTAAGGCCAGTCAAACCTGTGGGACTTTTTGCTCTGATACCATTCTTGGGGGTATACTCCCAAGACCATGTTGTAGATTTTTGTGATGAGGATCGTCTGTTACTTTGGGGACTACATTTGCTTGATTGAATCCAAGGTGCAACTGCTATACCAATTTTACACTCTTTATGAGTTATATCACAGAAGAACTCCAAGTGTGTTACTGATGAGTACATTTTATACCAGCGTAGCTAGACCTTATTTCACAAGCAACAGATGTTAACCATATAGGAAACTGTTAAAATTGACTAGGTCGGGGAAAGTCGTGGGAATTGGTATAAAAAGAGGTCCAGAGCTCAATTAAACCCCCCCTCCCCATAATGGAAGTATTCATTATCTGTGCTCTTGTGAAATTATGTGTCTTAGTTATTCTTATGGCCGTGGTGAAATGGTGATCTATGAAGGAAGTTTCTAAAAGTGGGTCTGTTAGGTTTTGAACTTTTGGATTATAAAGTTTGTTATTTCAATTAAAGTGGAGTTATAGCCAACGAGTTGAAAGTTTGGTTTTAAAAAGTGACATAAAGCCTTTTCGAAAATATTTTGGAATAATCAAAATTAGGTTTTGTCAGCCTAAGAGAAAAATACCAAATTGAAGAATTTTAAAAACACAGTTAAATTAGGATCAAATCGGAGGGAATAAAAAAAAATTCTTAAGGCAAAAGAATTGGCCTTGTTATTGCTTAATAGTATATTATGTATGCCTTATTACAAATGGTTGATTGTAGGTTTAATGTAAAGGAAGTCTTATAAGATGCAGCTACTAAAATAGATAGCTAGTTAGGTTTTTCATAGAGAGAAATGAACTTTTGGTTAGTCGTACATCTTTATGGTACTGATGACAGAGCTATTCTGAATATTGGGTGACGTGAAAGATACATCATATATTCTTCCTATTTAGGCTTGATAAAATCAGACCAAGAGCAACTGAGCAATTTTAAACATTCAACTTTATTTAGGTGAGGTCCTAAGGAAACCTTCACACGGTTGTGAATCTAATAGTGGCTATAACTGTGCCAACTAATAGGTGAACACCTGTCTCCAGGACCAAAAATGACCAGGGATCTCCCTTGAAAGAGCCCCTGTTTCTGTGGATAGTCCCCCTCCTTCAAGTGTAACAGTTCTGCCGTTCTGCTTCACATTCACATGTTTCTAACTAACTGATTTTACTGTTGAGCTCACTGATGCATCCTACAAGATTGGGGAAGGCAGAGATGGACATGGCTTGATCTCCAGCCTACCTTGCATAATTGTTTCTGGCCTCCAATTGAAAAGCTACGGTGACCACTTTCAGGTGTGTTAGCTCATGCCCTTTGGGGAGAGTGAAGAGAGGCAGACTTTTTCGTGGTGTGATTTGAAGTGTTGTCAGTAAGGAGTGTTAGAGTTGAAACGTCATCTGATTCGAGGCCGCTCATGTTCTTTTGTAACTCAAGCTTTGACCTAGAAATCCTTTCTTGATCATTACTTCCAGTAATATAAGTGCTTGAGTCATCCATACCTTGGGGCTTACGTGAGAAAAAGAGTAAGCTGGAGTTACTAACCTTGGAATATAATAGATCTGATTTTGAGTTAAAATTCATAATACAAACATATTTTAAAACTTGTTTTTGAACTTGTTATAGTTGTATCCCAGTGTTCTCTTGTTAGGTTTCCTGATGAAAATGGAACTAGGGAAGTTCAAATTTGATGTAGTCCATTAGAAAGAGGATACAGGGTACTGTTTAGTTAACACTTTGATATGTAAGTTCTTATCATTTCTTCAGAACTAAGTCTTAAAATGCTCATTCCAATTCTTTACACTGACTAGTTTTAAATGGCTTATATGTTTGAATGCCTTGTTTTCCAGGTTTGTTTGTAAATGAAAGCCCTCTTTTGCGTTGTATAATTGCAATATATGCCATGTTCTTTTCCCTGAGTAAGTAGTGCATATTCTGTATAAAACTACTAAATGGCATTGGAAAGGATTCAGTAGATTGAGGGAAAAAAATAAAGTTTTACTCAAATGTTTTAAATCACATTTAGGATTGACATCCCTTTGAAGAAAAGTAAAATTTGTGTTTTTTTCTATGTGATGAAGACTTGTGATTTTTTTTATAAGTGGATGATACTTAAAATAGCATAATGACAATTCTGTGTATGAATCCATATTTTGACAGCAGTTAAAAGATTTTTTTTACTTTTTATCGTTGTCTTCCCTTGTAATTATTACAGCATTGTGTGGTGCAGTAATTCCTTTTTTATGTTTAAGGGTTTTGTTGAGTTAGTATTTTATTAGTATTTTATTTGGATCAAACATAACCAAAGTAGCCAGTCTGTTTTCTTACATGTTTAGTCAGAAATGAGAGGTGGAGTTCCTCAGATTCAGCAAACCAGCCAGCTATTCGCTTAAAATTCCCTTAAATAGTGTGACTCTTATGCTTTCAGTTTTTTAATGCCTATTTTTTAAAGTACCTGCTCAGTCACTTGAGACGAAATGCTTGGAGTATCTTTTCCTCCTTGGAGTTTCAAACTTGATGTTTTCACTCATTCATAGTGTTTGGAACAGTTTACGCCCCTCACTAAGACCGCTTCTGAGAGAGTGAAATTTTGCATGTTGCTTTTGTCAGAAGAGGCTTAGTGATCTTTGACTGTTATACAAGTCAGCTTTTATAAGGGTAAGGTTTGGCTTCCCATAATTATTTCACATGTTTTACATCACTCATTATTTGGGTTAAACTGGACTCATTTGAAGCTATTTGCTTTTGTTAAATACATAATGAGAAGCATAATACTGTAATTTGACTTGAGCCATAAAACACACTTTAATATTAGCTTGTATTATATTTATCTAGCTTGTTTTGGGGAAAAAGAAAACTGATTAAAACCTAAGTAAGTCTATATTAAGCCAGTTAAGATGTAATTTGTATTTTAGTGTTGGACTGTATTGTGAGACTAGAGTTAAGTTGGGAAAATGTATCATGTTCTGTTAAAGGAAAGATCAGTGCTTTAAAAACTTAAACTTTGGTTGCTGTGTTCACATCGTAGTGTACAACAATCATTTCTAGTTTGGCTTTGAGAATTACTCTGACGTTAAGTTTATAGAAAAATGTATAAAAGAAACTGAAGTTTTGGTTATATTTTTATAATTGTAAAGTTAAAGTTTGATTAAAATGTTCACTGTTCTTTTTTTATTTTATTTTATTGTCATTTCAATAAAAAAAATTAAAAGAGTGACTCTGACTTTTGTGTGTGGCTACTAACCATAGTGTGTCATTAGAAATCCTGTGTGATTCTTTTTCAATGTCGTTGGCTAGGGGCCATTACATTAGGTAAGAGACAACTTGCATAACAGCAAGGACCTGAAGACCTGGGACATCTATGTTGCCCTCCTCTCACATTCCTCCATTGTGTGTTGGCAGTGGTCTTAGGCAGATTCAGTTTCCTGCGAGGTGAAAGGGTCATTTTCTGCAATGTGAAAGGACTTGGAACTTGAAGACTGGGATTTACAAGTAGGCATACAGTTTTCTTAACTATGTTATATCATTGGAGGCCTCAGTTTCCAAAGAGTATTGACTTCAGTTTTTTTCTTTTAATCAGATTTGCTTGAAGGTCATGATGGTCTGTGACACCATGCTTGCCACTTGTGTAACACTTTGCAATTCCATCATTGTAATAGTAACTCAGAACTTGAGAATATGTATAATAAAACCATAGCCTTGAACAAAGGTTGAACAAACCTGATAAAATTATTGTGAAGTTTTTCTGAAAATTTTACTACTTATATATTTTACAGCAGGCACCATAGAGCTATGAAAAATTACAAAACAAAAGCTAAACGTTGTAATATTCCAATTAACTTACTTTTTTTCCCTACGAACTTGACTTGGTTACTTTTTCCCCTCTGCTGGATGCGGTAGTGGAACACATTGGTCCAGCTAATGAAAACACCAACAGAATTCTATGGGCAAACAATGAAGGCTACTGCATTAGATGAGGTTCGTTTCCTAGGCTGTTCAGAACCTTAACACAAAAACTACTCAGCCTTTCTCATGGCAGGGTGAAAATTGATTTGAGGTCATGGATATAGAAGGATTTTGGATTTAAAAAAATGAACAATAATGTAAGTAATGAATCCTCACAACTCTGGTTTATCTGAAATGCTACATTTATTTCCTTTAAATCAAACCAGAACCCCCCTCCCATAAAGATGGCAGGGAATTCTGTCTCAGTCATTAATGGGAGTAGGGGCCTACCCAAAGTCATAAGAATCCAGGAAGGATAAATGATACTCTGAAATGAAGGTGGAGGTGGGGAGACCTCTAGCTTCCTTCATGGACTCCATGAATATTTGTCCAATTGCCTCCCTGTCACACTTAGGCCTTAGAACCAGGTGATGCAAGTGGCCCCTATGCTTATGGTCCAACCTTCCTAGGCACACTAGTATTCATCCCTGTGAGTCTTGTTTCCTTTCCTGCTCCTGTGATGATGCAGGAAGCAGTACAAAGAACCAAGAGCATTAGTTGACTTTAGAAAGTGGGTTGTATCCTTGGAAAAAAAAAAATCCTTGAGGGAAGGATATGCAAAAGCCTGGCTGCCTATTTGGAGTGTGTGAGGACAAAATGTTGGTAGAAAAAAATACTAATTATTACCCTAGTAAAATGTCCAGACACCAATCTCTAAAATCTTAAAATGCAAATAAAAAATAACCTTATTTAGTTGGGTTAATGTCACATATTCTCATTGACTCCAGAAATTTCAAGCTTCTGAAAGTTTAATATTTAGACTTGATAAAATTTTGTTTAGTCACTAAATCACATCTGATTCTTGTGACCCAATAGACTGTAGCCCACCAGGCTCCTCTGTGCATGGGATTTCCCAGGCAAGAATACTGGAGTGGGTTGCCACTTCCTTCTCCAGGATATCTGCCTGAGCCAGGGATTGAACCGGCATATCCTGCATTGCAGGCAGATTCTTTTCCACTGAGGCACCAAGGAAGCCATGCTTATTATATAGTCAGAATCAAATGTTAAAAGCTCCTATTAAATACAAAGTCATTCCAGAAAACAGGTTGCCTAAAGTTTTAACGCTTAGAAAGTAATGGTTCTCTCAAAATACAATTCAGAGATTAGCACTTCGAATTCAAGATGGTAGAATATTGTATCTTAATAGCCCATTAAGATGATTTGACAAGTTTGGTGTATGATATTTTGTAACTGTATTGTGACTTGGCGGAGAAGGCAATGGCACCCCACTCCAGTACTCTTGCCTGGAAAATCCCATGGACGGAAGAGCCTGGTAGACTACAGTCCATGGGGTCGCTAAGAGTCGGACACGACTGAGCGACTTCACTTTCACTTTTCCCTTTCATGCACTGGAGAAGGAAATGGCAACCCACTCCAGTATTCTTGCCTGGAGAATCCCAGGTGGGCTGCCGTCTATAGGGTCACACAGAGTCGGACACGACTGAAGCGACTTAGCAGCAGCAGGATTGTGACTTGGATTGAATGTGGATTGTAGGATAGTGTGGTTTAAAATTTATGGGGGCTCAGATAAAGTAGAACATTTCTGTGGAAAATTACAATCCCTTTTTCAAAATGAAATTTTATTTACCAACACAGTTGGAAGTTAAGCATTTTAATCAAATGGCTGCAGATAGAGAATCATAGGGAACTGAAAGTGTAATCATACAGATCTCATATAAAAAAGGTGTGTGTGTGTGTGTGTGTAGACACTCATCCTCCCTCCCCAGCAAAAGCCAAACTTGTGTTCATCACAAGGCCTTTAATAGGATGTTTCTAAATATTGCTAATTGGATAGTAATAACCTTGAGCTGAACCATCTTTTGTTTTCTAACTAATAAACTTTTAGCATTAGAATATTAGGCATGAGTCTTTTGCCTTTGAAAGTTTGTAATATTCGACAAATATTTGCTGAACACCTACTCTACATCAGGCACTTGTAAAGGCCTTGGAGACACAACAAGGAATAAGACCCCCCCGAGATAGCACTTTTGTTCCGTAGCTCTTTTTTTTTCTGTCTTTTTTGTTGTTGTTACAGCCTTATTGGGCTATAATTTACATAATTCACCATATAACTATACAAATAAAGATTTTTAGTGTATTCAATGTTCTGCTACAGTCACCAAAATTTTAGAACATTTTCATCACCTCAAAAAGAAATCCATGCTTAGCTTTTATACCTGTTTCCTCATCTCCCTATTGTTCATCAATCATTAACCTAGTTTATGTTTTGGCCTATGCTGGACATTTCATATAAATGGAATCACACTATGTGACCATTTGTGTGTATGCTTATACTTAGCACATTTTCAAGCTTTGCCCTTGCAGCGTTTCCCTACTTCATTTTCATGGCTGAATATTATTCCATTTTAAGGGGTTATCCCTTATTTATCTATTATCCCTTGAGTGACATTAGGGTTATTTCTAACTTTGACTGTTAAGAATAAACGTTGTTATTGACACTTGTGTGGACGTTTTGTGCGGTGGTGTGTTTTCACTTCTCTTGGATATACCACCTTGGAGTGGAATTGCTAGGTCAAATGGTCACTCCTAGGTTTAAACTTGAAGAGCTGACATCCCTTTCCAAAGTATCCGCACTATGTTACATTCCTACCTGGTGTATGAGGGAACACATTTTTATTTCCTGATAAATCAGGCTCACTTTAGACTTTGCCGGCGGTTACTAGTCAACAGCAGAAACTTGATTTGCGAGGAATTTGAGACTGTTGATTCATTGTCTTTCCATGCAGCCAGGGCCTCTATTATTCCCTAAGCATTGTCTACTCTTTCAGCCACTTGGAAAGTTCCTAGGTCCACAGGGAGGCTCTGGGGTAACCTGCTTACGGAGA
Source organism: Okapia johnstoni (assembly GCA_024291935.2). Taxonomy (NCBI): domain Eukaryota; kingdom Metazoa; phylum Chordata; class Mammalia; order Artiodactyla; family Giraffidae; genus Okapia; species Okapia johnstoni. Next base: position 87,415,884 of record CM044310.1, read on the forward strand.
GGTTAAGGAAACTAAGGACAAGTGGCCGGACTCCCGGTGGCCCGGGTCCCCGCGTTCTGCGGATGGGCCCACGCGGCCAGCGCTCGACCGCCCGTCAGCGACGTCGGGCCTGAGACGCTAGGGCCCGGGCCGGGGCGGGTGCCCTGAGCGTCCGCGGGCCAGGCCGAGCTAGGCCTTGCTCGGCACCATCGTCAGCGCCTACCGCGCTCCAGGAGCGGCCCAGCCGGCGGCGGCGGCGGCCAGCCCCAGAGGCCGGGCCCGGGCCCGCTGGGCCCACCGAGGCGGAGCCGGTAACGGCCCCGGTGCAGCCAGACCCGGCCGCGCTCGTCCGGCCGAGCGCCGGGGGACCCCGGGCCCCGCGACGTGGCCCAGTACCTGCTCTCGGACAGCCTGTTCGTGTGGGTGAGCGAGGCTGCCGGGGCCGCCGAGGAGGAGCGGGGCGAGGGGTGGGGGCCGCCATGTCACCCATTATCTGTGGGGGGCGTGGCTGGGGCCGGGGTCCCCTCCCCCCGGGACCCCGGAGTGTGGGGGCGGGGCGGGGCCCCGCCGGCGTACGCCCCTCTGTGGGACCCTGTGAGGGTTGGGGTGTGGCGGTGGGGTCGTGAGGGGGAGCGGGTCCCCAGGGGCGGGTCGTCTTTGAGGGCCTGGAGAAGGGACTTTGGGACGGGGTTGGGGAGGCGCAGGGGACGGGGCGCAAGGGAACACGGCGGCCGGCCAGGGGCGGGCGGGGGGAGGTGTGGAAGGGAGGTGGGGGAGGGTTGGGAATCGGGGGGTCGGGGGGAGAAGTAAAATATGGGGGGCCGAGTTGGCGTTGCTGGGGGAACACCAGGAAGTGAAATGGAAGACCTCAAAAAAGCAGAGTCAGTTACCCCGGAGTTGGGAAGGCTTTTCGGACGCAGTCAGGTAGGGCGATGTTGTTAACGCGTTTCACGTGTAAACAGGGAAGAGACAGAATTGCAGATGTTGAGCATAGGAGAATTTTGGGTGTGTTTGGACGTTGTTTGGAGAAGGACCTTCTCCCACAGATTTCTTTCTTTATTATGTGATTGTCCTCTTTGAGTGGACCTAACACAAATACAGACTGTGCTTCCTTTCCTGCTGCTTTTACCTGGTGATTCGTGAAAGTTTCCTTTGATGTCTGAAGACAGCCAAAACATTTGGAGTCGAGAGATGTCTCTTCATTTTAACTCAGGGTTTTCTCCTTCTAGTGATCCATGTTAAAACAAGGTTTCCAGTTTGTCTGCCAGTGTAAGATAAGCAGCGTTTAGGAGACATAAATGCAGGTTTCACTTATTAGAACAGATAATTTCAGGCGGGCAGATCAACAGTATTTTGGCTAAAGAACTTGGTTTCCACGTTGGCCTTTGAATGCCTCAAAGAATCCCACAGTGATCAGAAAAAGCTGTTCTGGGACTGAAGTCTGTCCCTAGGGTTTGCTGTGGTGTCTTGAGTCTTGCCTCCTCCTGTAATTTCCCATTTCGGTTGAAAGTCGGCTGTAAATGACTGGGATTAATATTCCAGGTATACGGAATGATATACAGCTCATTTGCTGTAATTAATCCCACTGTGCTTCATCAGGAAGCAGTGGGATTTACGAGCTCTGTGGGTGTAGATTAAGTCTCTTGGTCCTTCTGATGAAGAGATTAGCAGAAGGCAGGGAAGGGTGAGGTTCCCTTCTCCCACTGCTGTGTGAAGCTGAATCTTACAGTAGAGAAGAAGGGAGAAGAGAAGGAACTCAACCCATGTCTCGTGTTTAGCCGCTGTTCTTCCAGCTTTCCTCTGTAGTTTTCACACTTTTATCTTGGCCTTCCTTGGTTCCTCAGATCTTCCATGTATGCATTATCAGTTTTCCTCATCACCCATTACTTAAAGTTTCTGCTTTAGTAGCGGAATAGGAGTTGCAATCTCAAAAGCCTTCCTCTGAGACCTGCCATGTAGCATAATTAAGTGAATACATGGTGGAGTCTTTGTTAGAATGGATCATTTTTTTTTTGGCCCTGCCCAAGGATGCTCATTCAGTTTTTAAAAACCAAGCAAGACAAAAACAATCAGTTGATCTTTCTGCCAGTTTGCAAAATCCTGCTAGCTATTATTTTGCATATTGATCTCTAAAACTTATTTTCGTAGCGCGCAGTTTAGATGAATATAGCTAGGAATATGTCTTCATTCTAATTAACGTCCTAGTGATTTTCTGCTCGTTAATGGTTGAGAAACTGATCAGGGAGAGGATGGGGTGATCAGGGAGAGGATAGGGTAGGGGGTGAAGGTCAAGTTATGTAAACCTTGCCTGCTCTGTTAAGGAGTGTGAACATGGGCAGAGGGTTTCAGTGGGAGTGGAGGGGAGAAGGGGCTGTCATGGTGAGATGATTTTTTCAGGGGGGGACCTATAGCAGCAGTGGGGAAGATGGATTTATGTAGAATGGGAAGAGGCTAGGAGATGTGATCAGACTCCAACTCCGAGGAGAGCTCTCCCGGCGGCCCTCTGGCGTGGATATTGAGAACAGGTTTGAGAGGAGGTTCTCGGTGTTGTTACTCTAACAAATACCCAGATTTGTCTTGATTGTTTGTTTCTTCATGTCTTTCTAGAACTTCCATTCCAAACTTTCATTCCAGATTAGGTTTTATTTTGCTATTTATTTCTAGGCTAATTTTACGTTGTTCAGATGTCCCTTCCATTAAAGTATCTCCTGATCCTTTTCCATCATTGTTTTGAATTGTTCAGGTGTTTCTGGCTTTTCAACTTTGCTAATCTTACTCATTAGTTTCATTACTTTCTCCTGTTTTTTTTATTTCTGTTCCATTCTGGGGTTTTGTTTTGTTTTGTTTTTAAAATGGTAAGAGCAGGAAGTGGTAAAACAGAGAAAAAGAAATAAGGATCGAAGTTTAAGGTTCTGACGACTTAATTAGATGCAAATAGAATCATTGAAATAGAAATGTCAAAGGAAAAAGTCACCGAAAATGAAAATGGATAAAAGAGAACTGATCATTGAGAGCAGAGATTAGCAAACCTTGTTGGCCTATTTGGCCTATTAGCTAATAATTGGTTTTACATTTTTAGTTTTTTTTTAAAGGAAGACTGTGTGACTGAGAGCATGTGGCCTACAAAGCCTAAAATATTTACTGTCTAATAGCCCATTAGAGAAAAAGTTTCTGACTCTTAGCTTTAAGAGCCCATCTTCACATAATTATACAACTTGAGAACTGAAAGTAATTTGCTAGGTTTGAGTGTTGATAAGATGAATATTCCAAAGAAGAGAGAAAAATGTTAGCTCCAGAAATGTTTGGGGCAACTAAAGGAAAAGACTAAACTTGGAAATAATTTGACATAAGCCTAGATAAACAACTTAAAAATACAGGAAAAATCTCTAGAGTGAGGGGGAAGGAGATAGCTATTTTATTGCTTGCTAGATGTGTGCTATGTGCTTTATATATGTAATCTCATTTATTTCCCTAACGTTGTGAAAAGAGGAACACAATTATCAGTGTAATAAGGAGGGGAATGCATTATTGGCATTTTATACTTGTCACTGGGAGCCTGCAGAAAAGTAACTTTCCAGTGTCCTTAAAAGAGGAGACTGATACAAGGTGTGTTTGTGTGTGTGTGTGTGGTAGGGGGTAGGGGGAGGGAGGCAGTTAGTGCTGGTGTTAAGTGTGAGATTAAGTAACATCCATATTGGTTGTATCCTTAAAAAGGTTCCTGGGAGTTGAATCGCATTTTGTTACAAGGTCATAAATAATGCCCCATTGGTGGCCAGCATTTTATAGAATCAGAAACTTCCACGGGGTTACACAGTGATAAACGTGGCCAAGCTGTCTCTTAGCACCCTCTTCTCTTCCTTGCAGACCAGGCTGTCTCATAACTTCATTTCTGTTTCTTCTAGGTGAACAGTAGAGCCATTCTGGGAGAAAAGTTTTCTTACGGGGCCTTTAGAGCAAAGGGAATTACTTTCAGCTTGATTCAATAGGGGTTCCTTGGGTCATTACTACCTGGTCTGTTTGGTTAAGACTACTCAAGGACTAGCAAAACTTGTTTTTATATTGTGTAGACAAGAAAAAATAAAGGCATTTGGTGAGATTTTATAAAAAATATTAAAGTTTTTTTTTTTTTTTTTAAACACTGCTATAGATAGGAGAACTTTTTCTGAGGTATTTTAATATAGTAGAAATACAGTGTGTTATACCAGGTTAACTTGTGACTTAGGCTACCGAATTTGGGTTTGTTACTTGTCTGTCTCCCATGGTACAATGAGAAAAGTAATGTGAAACTTCAGAACTGGTCAGGTTAGATTGTAAACTTTAATAGATTCTTTTTTTTTTTCAATAGATTCTTTTTTTTTTTTTCCAATAGATTCTTAACTTAAAAAAATTAATAAATGATGTATGCTCATGGTACAGGTAAAAGGTGCACAAGTGATACATACAATGAAAAGTAAATCTCCCTTTCCCTCTTACCTGCCTCCCTCCCCTGAAAGTGGCCCTTACCAGTTTCTTGTAATTAGTGCTGGTGTTAAGTAGAAAATTAAGAAATACCCAGATTGATCAAGGCCTTGATGCAGTTCATATTAACATATTATACAAATATATATAGCATATATACAATATGGTATATATGCAGTTGTTATTTAGTCGCTAAGCCATGTCTGAGTCTTTTGCGACCCCATGGACTGTATAGCCCACCAGGCTCCTCTGTCCATGAAATTCTCCAGGCAAGAATACTGGAGTGGGTTACCATTTCCTTCTCCAGGGGATCTTCCTAACCCAGGGATTGAACCCATATCTCCTGCATTGGCAGGTGGATTCTTTATCATTGAGCCACCAAGGAAAACCATAGTATATATACATATTCTTTCTTTTTTACACAGAAAGTAGCATAGTAATCACATATCTACACTTTGCTTTTTTTCAGTGAGCAACTTATCTTGAAGGTTCTATATAATGCTAGTAAATGTAGAACTGCTGAGTTAGTTTTCCTGGCTTCATTGTATTCCATTGAATGGCTGTTTTTACACTTTATTGAACTATTCTCCCTAATGGCCATGTAATTGTTTTCCGTTTTTCTGGTGTTATAAACACTGTTCCAGTGAGCTCCTTATACTTAGATTTATTTACATGTAAGTTTGGATTCTGCCCACAAGGGAAGATTATAGAAGGAGGTTAGTACTTTTACTGTGGTCTGTTAAGGATCAAGTTCAGACTAGGCCCGTTTAAAGTGAGTCTCATTTTGATTACTGGAGGTGAGAAGGTTTGTCCTGGTTTTGCTGGTTTAAATATGGACTGAAGTGTTGTTTCTGTAAGACTATCACTGATGACCTAGTGGGATCTGACTTGCAATTTGCTTTTAATTTTACATGGGAATATAGTTGATGTACAGTGTTTTGTTTCGTGTGTACAGCTAAGTGATTGTTATACATGTGCATATATCCCTTTTTCATATTCTGCTCTCATATAGGTTATTACAGAATATTGAGTAGAGTTCCCTGTGTTATACAGTAGGTCATTGGCGCTAATCTATTTTTTATACAGTGAAAGTGAAAGTCACTCAGTCATGTCCAACTCTTTGTGACCCCATGGACTATACAGTCCGTGGAATTCTCCAGGCCAGAATACTGGAGTGGGTAGCTTGTCTCTGCGCCAATGGATCTTTCTGACCTAGGAATCGAACTGGGGTCTCCTGCATTGCAGGTGGATTCTTTACCAACTGAGCTATCAGGGAAGCACTTTGTATATGGTAGTGTTTATATGTTAATCCAGGTATTTACTTTTAAATGAAGACAGCTTGAATTATGTTTCTTCCTGTATTTTCAATTTTTCAAGACTGTGTCAGTTTTAAAATTGAAATTTATATCTGTATTGGAATGACAGTATGTGTGAAATTGACATTTTTTCTGTAAGTAGAAGAGAATTCTTCAAGAGCTAGGAATACCAGACCACCTGACCTGCCTCCTGAGAAATCTGTATGCAGGTCAAGAAGCAGAAGCGGACATGGAAAAACAGACTGGTTCCAAATTGGAAAGGGGTATGTCAAGGCTGTATATTGTCACCCTGCTTATTTAACTTATATGCAGAGTACATCATGCCAAATGCTGAGGTGGATAAAGCACAAGCTGGAATCATGATTGCCAGGAGAAATATCAATAACCTCAGATATGCAGATGACACCACCCTTATGGCAGAAAGCGAAGAAGAACTAAAGAGCCTCTTGATGAAAGTGAAAGAGGAGAGTGAAAAAGGTGGCTTAAAGCTCAACATTCAGAAAACTAAGATCATGGCATCCGGTCCCATCACTTCATGGCAAATAGATGGGGAAACAGTGGAAACAGTGGCAGACTTTATTTTAGGGGGCTCCAAAATCACTGCAGATGGTGACTGCAGCCATGAAATTAAAAGATGCTTCCTCCTTGGAAGGAAAGTTATGACCAACCTAGATAGCGTATTAAAAAGCAGAGGCATTACTTTGCCAACAAAGGTCTATCTAGTCAAGGCTATGGTTTTTCCAGTAATCATGTATGGATGTGAGAGTTGGACTATAAAGAAAGCTGAGTGCCGAAGAATTGATGCTTTTGAACTGTGGTATTGGAGAAGACTCTTGAGAGTCCTTTGGACTGCAAGGAGATCCAACCAGTCCATCCTAAAGGAGATCAGTCCTGAGTGTTCATTGGAAGGACTGATGTTGAAGCTGAAACTCCAATACTTTGGCCACGTGATGCGAAGAACTGACTCATTGGAAAAGACCCTGATGCTGGAAAGATTGAAGGTGGGAGGAGAATGGGACAACAGAAGATGAGATGGTTGGATGGCATCACCGACTCAGTGGACATGAGTTTGGGTAAACTCTGGCAGTTGGTGATGGACAGGGAAGCCTGGCGTGCTGCAGTCCATGGGATCCCAAAGAGTCGGACACAACTGAGCAACTGAACTGAGCTGTTTTAAAAACACTTTTTTATGATCTTAAAATCTTTAGTTACTTCCAATCTTGTATAGCTTTCACTTTCATATAAAGTTCACAAAATATTATCGTTTTCTTATTTAATGTAAAATCTCTTTCTAATAACAGTTTACTGATATCAGTCTCTTTTCCCCTTCTTAGCCATGCTAATTTTCAAGTCTTCCATTTATATTTAAAATAGAGATGATTATTTACTGGTGATGAAATTTTCAGAGACTTCCACTTTTGTTTTTTTTTTTTTTTGTAAATCAGAGTTAAAAGGTTTTTATACCTTATCTTAGAAAAACTGAAAAAAAAGTATTAACTGAGAAGTAATACTTTATTGCTTATTTTATACCCCAGGGTGTGTGAGAAAGCTGTTTAGGTTAGAGAAATGATTGAATGACCCTAAATTTGATTTCTTCTTTTGTTCTCAGGAGAGCAGCTGGCTTGGCCTGTTAGATGTTGACCAAGTTCTGTGTCCTGTAGATTCTAACAGCTCTTTGAGTGCAGGGTCCAAATCAACCTCATTTCTCTTAACCTCCCACATACCTTTAACATGTAGGTGCTAAATATGTTGAATTTATTTCTACATTTCATATGCCTACCTGCAAAAACAGGAAGACTTTTAAAAAATTTGTGTTATAATCAGGCTGGGGATGGATGTTTGGCTGATTTTAAAAATCCTATTCAAGTGTGGAGATTCCTCAAAAAACTGGAAATAGAACTGCCATATGACCCAGCAATCCCACTGCTGGGCATACACACCGAGGAAACCAGAATTGAAAGAGACACGTGTACCCAAATGTTCATCGCAGCACTGTTTATAATAGCCAGGACATGGAAGCAACCTAGATGCCCATCAGCAGACGAATGGATAAGGAAGCTGTGGTACATATACACAATGGAATATTACTCAGCCATTAAAAAGAATACATTTGAATCAGTTCTAATGAGGTGGATGAAAGTGGAGCCTATTATACAGAGTGAAGTAAGCCAGAAAGAAAAACACCAATACGGTATACTAACACATATATATGGTATCTAGTCAATCGGTAAAGATAACCCTGTATGTGAGACATCAAAAGAGACACAGATAAATAGAACAGTATTATGGACTCTATGGGAGAGGGCGAGGGTGGGATGATATGGGAGAATGGCTTGGAAGCATGTAAATTATCATGTGTGAAGCGAATCGCCAGTCCAGGTTCAATGCATGATACAGGGTGCTCGGGGCTGGTGCACCGGGATGACCCCGAAGGATGGGATGGGGGGGAGGTGGAAGGGGGGTTCTGGAAGGGGAAAACATGTACACCCATGGTGGATTCGTGTCAATGTATGGCAAAACAAACAAGAAAGAAAGAAAAAATAAAATGATTTTCTGCCAAAAAAAAAAAAAATTCTGTTCAGCTGGGGCATACGGCATGAGGGACTGTGGTTGTGGTTTTGTCTTAAGACATTTTTTTCTTAATTGACATAATTGGGATTCCCACTAACTGATTTAGAGCACAAGGAAGATAAGCCTTTTAAACATCTGTTTCATCTCCTTAAAATTCAGTATTCTATCCAGTTTGTTGGAATGTTTTGAATAGGGCTGTTCCACAGGCTGTTCCACAATACTCAAGGAGGTTAAGACATTTTGGATAACTAATTTTGCTTTTTTTTTTTTCTGGTTATCTGAGGAAGTTAATTACCAGAAGAGTTTCGTTTTTCAGCACTATTTTTGTTTTAGTTCTTTGAAAATACATCCCATACTTCCTTGTCCCATTAGACAGGCAGAATGTAACTACACATTATTTATTCTTTTGTAATGAATCAGGGCTACCATTCATGATACATAATGCATCAGGGTTACCAAAGGGCTGGGTGATGTCAGGTACAAAGGGGAACCTGAAGAGATCCTAGGGAGTTTCCTTCCTTATATCACCCTCTTCTGTCACCTTCCTTTATTTTTAAAACATCATTTGCTTCTTTTGGAAGTGGAGGGATGGATGACCTGGGAAGAGGAATCTGGCCTCCTCCACCTTCCTGTGCACTGAGTGAAACAAAGGTGGAAGCAGTCTTTTCTGTCGTTGGTGTTCATTTTCATTTGCTGTAACTAAAAGTCCTCTTTACAGTTCTTCATCAAGGTCCTTTTGGCTTTTTCAGATTCTTTGGTTTTAAAAATCTTTGGCGCATCAGTAAGGTGGTGTGCCATACCAACTTCTGAGTTGGGGCAGCTCACATTTTCATTTTGTAGGCATCAGATTTATTGTTTAGGTGTAAGGTCTTTCTTAATGACTAAGGAAGTTTTCTACTTGCTGGTGAAGAAGGCCTTGCACCGTCCTTGGTGTCTCATGGTTGCAGTTCTCAGCTCCTCCTGCCATGCTGCTTCTTTCTCCATGCTGTCTTGATTCTGCTCCCCTCAAATGCCCCAGAACCTGTCCTTTAAGGCCAACACCAACCACAGGTATCTTTTGTCTCATTGCAATACATTTGAAAATGTGTATGTTTTTGATTCTCAATTCTCCATAATCTTGTAGACACTCTGTGACCATTCACCTTCTTCTCCATATTTCCTGTTTTTGAACAGAGCAGTGTAGGAAGTTTGGGTGCTGGACTTTTACTGTTCAAGATAACTGCATTTTCTGGAAAAGTTTTCTTCTAGACTGTTCAAAATCTTAATGTGAGAAGTGATATGCTTCAGAGATACGGTTTTCTAAGGTGTATACAGTTTTATACATACAGTACAGAGTTTATGCTCAATTCAGTTAAGACTGAAGAGGATGATGGCCTTCTGAAGGGTACACGTTGGGACAGGGCTCTGTGAGTTAACCACCAAGCTGGTACCTTCCCTCCCGACTCCTCATCCATACCCCCCCCCCCCCCATAAAAATGTGCCCCTTCAGATGTTACTGATCTTGTACTGGTAGAAAACTGGAAAGGTTCAGTTATTAGAAATGTTCGCTGAATTCCCAATAGAAAATTTTTAGAGCTGCATTTATTTTTCAACAAGAGGAAATAAACTTCCTTTCTTTGGTTTGTGTACAGGTTCTAGTAAATACTGCTTGCTGCATTTTGATGTTGGTGGCTAAGCTAATCCAGTGTATTGTGTTTGGCCCTCTTCGAGTGAGCGAAAGACAGGTAAGTCCGCACAGCAAGGATGCATTCTTGTGACTAGATTAAAAAAAACAAAAACTTTCTTGGGTATAATTTCAAACTTACAGAAAAGTTGCACAAATAGTGTGAAGAACTCCCATATAGATTTTCTCTAGATTCAGAGTTACTAACATTTTGCCCCATTTGCTCTAACATTCATCTTTTATCTATATATCAATAGATATATAGGTGTTTCTTTCTGATCTGTTTGAGAGTAAACTGGGGACATCATATGCCTGTTACTTCAAACAGTGCAGTATATGTTTCCTAAGAGCAAGGACATTTTCTTATATAACCATAGGACAATGATCAACATCAGGAAATTCAGCATTGGCAAAATCCTTCATGTAGTCCACAGTCTGTATTCAGTGTTACCAGGCTGTCCCAGTATTGTTCTTGATCACTATTTCCCCATGACATTTATGAGGTAATTCTGAAGAAGCTCCGACTTTTTTTGTTTGAATAATCGTATATATTATCATTCTTTACAGTATGGGTACTTTTCCAAAGGAATTTACTGAGAGATTTAGTTTTTCCCTTTAGAAAAGAATATTAAGCCTCCTCGTTTTGCAAGCCAATGTTCAGGTGAGATAGTCTGACATTTGAACATTATTCTCAGAATGTATATATGAGCAGGATGTGCTTTCATTAAAGAATTAATGCCATGAACATACTGTGCAGATTGGCAGTTCTCCAAAGGATTCTAGTGGATAGAGTGTAGAATGGTGTGTTTTAAAGTAAGACTTTAGAACTGGCCTTTGCAACAATAACATATGAGCAGAACTAAGTTGTACTTTGTCTTAGTCAAGTGGTAAGGCGCAAAAACCTACTGTCAATACATTAACAGTACACAGTGGCCTCACCCCTTACCTATCTTTTTCAACCCAAATCTCTTGTTATCAAGTCAGCTGAGATCCTGGGCAGAATTAAAATGCAGTTACTGTGTGATTGAACCCTTGGATGCTGTGAAGAGCAGGGCTGTTTGTTTTCCCCCAAATTTTTCATTAGTGAGGACTGAGCACTTTCTGCAAAATATCAACTCCAGAGGTCTCCCAGATGGGATCAATAGAACACAGTTTTTTGGTAGCATAAAAAACTTTTTTAAAAACATTTTTATTTAATTTGTGTATTTGGCTGCACCAGGTCTTAGCTGTGGCATGTAGGATTTAGTTCCCTGACCAGGGATCAAACTTGGGCCCCCTGCTCTGGGAGCACAGAGTCCCCAGCCACTGGACCGCCAAGGAAGTCCCCAAAAGCTTTCTTTGTTGCTTCTTCTGTTTTCAAGTAAAACTTTGACTTGTGGACCAGAAATCAGTCAGGCCAAGCAAGCCATCTAATTGTTGGTGGATTGTTCTGGCACCAGTGGGCCTTGTGTACCACCTTCAGTTTCCTAAAATGTTAAATACCAGTTTAAAATTTACAGAAAATATAACCGTGAAGTATTACAGAGATTTTTAAAAATATCTGGAGGTAATCATTATCAGCACATTTGTCACTCATCTCCACTTTTTTCAGTATAGATCACGTCTTGTGTGTTGTTCTGTGATGACCATTTTTGACCAGTGTCATCCTGTAGTATTTACTAAGCAGTGTTTTGAATTAGAACACTACAGAGTTGACATGGGTTTACTCTCTGGATGCTTAAAGTTGAAGAAGTAGAGTAAATACTAGGGGCAAGGACATTGAAGATCTAAAATGGGACAAATATTAAACTGTTAAGTGGTGGTGTAGAACAAAGATTTTTTTTTTTAATGCACTTAATGCCTACCATGGCACTTGTCTAAGCACAATATATGTATGAACTTACTTAGTTCCCCCAACTATTCTATGAGATAGATGCTGTTGTTATAAGACCTGTCTTATAGATGGGAAACCAAAGCATGGGGATGGGAACCAAAGCCACACAGGAAATAGATGGTGGAACGAAGGTTCAGAACCAGGGCACAGAATGTTCTAGCTTCACCTCATGCTTCCTGCCCCTGATCTGGAAACAGACATTCACTAAGGATACAAAGGGCGTCTACGCACAGTACAGTGTTTTAAAGCTCTCATAGTAACTCGTATCTTTAAATGGTTTTGTCATCAATGTGTTCCACATGTGGGTTTAATTATTTCTGTTTCTTATTTCAATTTTGCTTTTCTTTCTGTTTAAAAATTTGAATTTGTGAAACATTTACACAGTTTAAAAACTTTATATAAAAGTAAACTTAGGAGCCGTGTTTTCATCCTTCTCCTCTGCACTCAGTTTCCACCACTATGCTTGATGGTACTTTTTAATATCTGTTGGGTTGATGCTCCTCGTTACCCTTCTTTTTTTTTAGGATGGTAAATATATTTGAAACTGGACATCCTCAGTGTAAGAAAGAGTACAGTGAAGCAGATATACTTATGTAGGGGTGTACATTTATATAACTTCATTGGAAATCAGGTGGATGTTACTTATTAGAAGCCATCAGTTCAGTTCAGTCTCTCAGTCGTGTCCGACTCTTTGCGACCCCATGAACCACAGCACGCCAGGCCTCCCTGTCCATCACCAACTCCCAGAGTCCACACAAACCCATGTGCATCGAGTCGGTGATGCCATCCAACCATGTCATCCTCTGTCATCCCCTTCTCCTCCTGCCCTCAATCTTTCCCAGCATCAGGATCTTTTCCAATGAGTCAGCTCTTCGCATCAGGTGGCCAAAGTATTGGAGTTTCAGCTTCAACATCAGTCCTTCCAGTGAACACCCAGGATTGATCTCCTTTAGGATGGACTGGTTGGATCTCCTTGCAGTCCAAGGGACTCTTCAATTGTCTGGGGGTGTGCATTTATATAACTTCACTGGAAATCAGGTGGATGTTACTTATTAGAAACCGTAGCAACATCCATAACCTTTGATTGCTGAAAAAATATAATCTTGTACAAAGATATTCATTGCAATATTTTCTGAATGACGAAAAAACATTTCGGTGACCATCTGTAACCACTAAAGTGGTCCATTCAGACAGTGTTCATTGGCATCAATCATTGTTTTACATTTAGAAAGAAAATTGCATGAAAATGCTAAGGCATCATTTTTGTTTTACTTTTCTTTGTACTTTTTCATACATTATTGATTGTGGCTGGCAAATTAGCATATGTTATTTTTGAATCTGAAGGATGTTTAAAAGAACATCTAACCTTTTGTTTAAGAATTCAGAGAGCAGAAGTAGTAAAAATGATACTTGCAGGTGTCACCATTCTTTTTTATTTTGTGTTTTATTCTGTTATATAACATTATTAATATTATAAGATACTAAACTAATATTATTCCACTCTTTATGTCTAATATTTCGTAACTGACTGAGGAATTTAATCCGGAATCTATAAATTACTTCTTAGATGTCTTGCCTTTGTTCTTCAGAGGGCTTCTTTCTTTCTTTGCTTTTGGTTTTGTCATGGACAAGTGTGAGAAAGCAGAGAATAGAATATTCTCTCCTTAAAAGCCAGCTTTTGTTGTGTTACCTTCTCTAAAATGGGTTAGGTGTAATGGTACTCACCTTTACAAATATTTTTCTTTTTAGCACCTCAAAGACAAGTTTTGGAATTTTATTTTCTACAAGTTCATTTTCATTTTTGGTGTGCTGAATGTCCAAACAGTGGAAGAAGTTGTCATGTGGTGCCTCTGGTTTGCTGGACTAGTATTTCTACACCTGATGGTTCAGCTCTGCAAGGACCGGTTTGAATATGTGAGTTTTTACCCAAGCTCTTCTTTTCCTGCTTAGGCATACACATGCCAGGTCTGAATGGTGTAATATGAATGAGCCGTGACATGCGTGTGCAGGATGGCTCTCCCAGGGAAGGCTCCTGGCTCCGGCACCTCCTACCTGTTTCTTGAGGAACTTTCTGCAGCAGCCAAGGAATGCAGGGGCAGTGTCCCCTCAGGAGGCTTTCTCCCCTCCCCAGCAGTGTTACATGACAGCCCACATGGGGTCAATTCATCTAACACAAACTGTTTTGATCGCAGTGAAAGGAAAGCTTAAACTGAAAAAAATAGCTGATCTCTTCCAGATGTTTTCTGTTCTAATCTCCTTCTGTTTTCTCCCTTCTTACTCTGACCCTTGGGGCTCCTCTTTCTGACTAGTTTATGTTGTTTCCACACCCCCACCCCGGGCTGGGACTGAAGTAGCCCTCTTGGCTCCCTTGGTCCCTGGAGAAGTGAGTCCTTTTCTGTCTGGATATAAGTTTGCCTTTTGGCTACAGAGTTGTACGGGAGAATCTTCATTCCTGAGTGCTCCCTAACGAATCTCATAGATCCAGAGCAAATGGGCACCTGCGGTCCTACCACTCTGTGAAACCCACCCCACAGTGCTCTTTGCCCCTTTCTTTACCCAGTCTTCATGGACCATGGTGGTCCTTTCACTTCTGTGTGAATTGATCTCAGTTCCACAGCCTTGAGCTGTTTCAGAAGTCAGCCCCCATCCTGGGCCATGAACAGGTGCTGCTTATTTCCCCAGCTGGTTGGGTATCTGCAGTTTCCTGCTCAGGAGTCGCAGCTCCAGACCTCCCTTCTCCAAGCTGTTGCCTCTGCTTGTGTACCGTTAACATAGCCTGACAATAGTGGTCCATTTGCACCTGGAGTACACTTCAGTTGTCCCAGCTGTCAACAGGCTAGGAATGTCCCCCCGACTGACTTTGAGGGGTTAGGACTAGAGCAAGATTGAGAAAGAGCACGACAGAACATGGTGCTGCCCAGAGTCCTGTTGAAGCCAGAGGGAGGATGACAGACCCTGGCAAGTTGCTTCTACAGGCTTGTAACCCCACTGGTAGGAGGATCCTTGAGAATTTTAGATGAAAATATCATGCATATTGTTATGGTCCATAAATTAAACGGTGAAGATCTCAAGGTATCAGCGCATACTCACATTGAGGTTGGCTGGAGAATTCTGACCATCTGGTAATGGGATACTTTCCTGTGCAGACCTCCCAACAAAGACACCAAGATTAACCTTGAGTTTCTCAGCCAGGTTTAACCCTGCCATGCTAAAGAACGAGCTGTGTCTCCTGTTTTGTCCTTCCAGCTTTCTTTTTCTCCCACCACCCCCATGAGTAGCCACGGCCGGGTTCTGTCCCTCCTGATCGCCATGCTGCTTTCCTGCTGTGGGTTAGCAGTTGTCTGTTGCGTCACAGGCTACACCCATGGGATGCACACGTTGGCTTTCATGGCTGCAGAGGTAAGATACAGAAACAGGCTTTTGCTCTGGTTCTGTTCCTGTGTGTTTTCAAGGAAGCTAGAGGGTGGTTGACAGATTATTTTTCACCCATGACGGAAAGCTGGTCTTTCATTTTAACAAAGATTTTTGGAGTTCTTTGTTTTAGGTTGGGTGCTGGTACTGAATGCTTCTATATATGTTATCTCATGTAATCCTTGCTACAACCCAGTAAAAAGGACAGTTGACCCTTGAACAACGTGTAAGCTGTGTGGATCCACATATATGTGGATATTTTTCAGTAGGAAATACTACACGGTCCCTGGGTGGTTGAATCCACAGATGCAGAGGAACTGGATATGGAGGGCCGACTATAAATTATGCACTCCTCTGTTGCCCAAGGGTCAGCTGTAATTATTTTTGCCAGCAGTTATACATAGTGCTTACTGTACACTGGGGATTGTTGTAAATACCTTACATGCCTGTTTATGAATGGGAAAATGGCATGGAAGCTGAACTGCTAAAAGTTCCAAAGTGGTAAAATTAGCATAATCCAAGGTCTATGACTTCAAAGTGGGAAAAGTTTTCTCCTTAAGAAGCAGTACTTGGTAACAGTAGGGAGATACCCTGTAATTGGTTTGGAGGAAGAAATGGCAACTCACTGCAGTAATCCCGCCTGGGAAATCCCATGGACAGAGGAGCTTGACCTGCTACAGTCCAGGGGGTTGCAAAGAGTTGGACTTGACTTAGTCACTTAACTACCACCTGTAATTAGTTAGTTTAGATAGGCCATAAATTAAGATTTTACCGAATAATTCAATAAATATGGAAACTGTATTCATTATTTTTAGAGAATAATCTGAGATATTCATGTATATTTAAAATGTACTTTTAAAAACCTTTCTGAAAACACCAATTTCTATTCAATAGAGATCAGATTTTTTGTATGGTCTTTTCAGTGGCTATATTTGCTTTTTTCTTCAGGCCAAAGGAAAACATTTTTATCTTGTCCACAATTGCTATTAATGAAAAAATGAAATAATAGATATCTAGTATCAATATCAATAGATGGCTAATATCAAAACTGTAAGTTTGAACTGCTAATTGGGAATTTGTTAGAATAGAATTAAAATTTGTTTTGCTTAATAGTGTTCATTTTGGAGTATAATGTAATGTAAGTACATTGTTTTCCTTTTTTGTTTCTGGAGCTTTTAATTACTACGAAGCCAAACTTTGAAAAAGGAATACCTAAAAATAAAGATACTTAAAATAGGTCTATTGGGTCATAGTACATATTTTTATTTTAGCTGAGTAAGTTTTTAAGATAAATTATCATGTTACAGGTTTGATATTTTGAACTAAATCATGTTTTTGTAGTGTTTCTTTTCTGTGTAAAATATTTTCTGTTTGTAAATGAAAGTTTTCTAATCTCTAAGAATGTTTATGTTAAATTCTCCTAGATTAAGAGGAAACTTTTCTTAGCTTCAGTTTCTGTAATACAAAATACCATGAAGGTCTTATTTGGTTATTGATTTCCTTCATTCGGTTTTCTTCTCTGTCAGTGAACAGGTTGCAGAAAGCATTATGTAGCAAGCAGGGGCTCATAGATTATCTAGGATAGTAGGGTCTAAACCTTACCTTGGGTATACGATCACCAGGTATTCAGACAACCTCTTCGGGTTATCAATTACGGTGACTCAGTGCTGTACAAAATAGAAGTGATTGTCAAACTCAGTGACCTCAAGATTGTGGAAAACATCCCCGGGAGCTGGACCGGTGTAATTGGTTGTCACCTATTAACAGGAAAAGGCTCAATAAAAGTTGAGTTTCTAGGTCATGAGAATATTCCATGGAAATTTGAAGCACATGAACTAAAATGGTTGATAACTTGCTTTTTTTTCTTTCAGTTTTAATGGGATATAATTGACATACAGTCTGTATAAGTTTAAGGTGAACAGTATAATGATAATAATTTATGTGAAATGATTATTACCACAATAAGTATCCTCTTAATACCCCCAAAATGTTTTTTTCCCTGTGATGAAACTTTTTAGGATGTCCTCTCTTCACAACCTTGAAGTATACGATACAGCACTATTGCCTATAGTCATGTTAAACATTACATCCCCCGTACTTATTTACCTTATAATTGGTAGCTTGTGATTACCATCCTCCCAAGTCCCCCTCCACCCACCCCCCCCAGCCATTGAACAACCTGCTTTTTAATTGAACTGAGAAATGTTTGTCTTTTATCATTTTGCAAAAGTTAATTTGGTCTGAGCAATCCTAAACTTTACTAAAAGGAAAAAAAAATCTCTCTTTTTTAAAATAGTCTCTTCTTGTGACAGTGAGGACTGCCCATGTGATTTTACGGTGAGTAGAAATTTGGGAGGGAGGTGATGGAGGTCTACTCATGCAGTTGATTTTAAAATATAACATGTAAAAAATTTGTAAAAATATGACTCTACTGTATCCTATTTAAAACAAATTCAATTGTGACAGTAAATCATTAACATGATTCTTCTCTGTTCATGGCAGATACGTAATTCACCTCTGGGACCTCAACCATGAAGGGACGTGGGAAGGAAAGGGGACGTATGTCTATTACACAGATTTTGTCATGGAGCTCACTCTCTTGTCCTTGGACCTCATGCACCATATTCACATGTTGGTAAGTTTCCCAGAGGGAACTCCAACAGAGAGAGCCAGGTTTTTTAGAATCAGGAACTCTGGTTAGTACCGAGTTTAATAAGTGAAACATTTGTGGATGACCCACTTAAAAGACTATAAACATGATGCAACTGTGCCCCTCCCCTTTTTTTTTTTCTTTTTGGCCAATGGTGTAAAACAGTGTGAAACAGCTTTGGTGCCCAGCTCCAGAGGTGTTTGCTGTCCTCCCAGGAGACTTAACTCACTCTGCTGACCAAGTCAGTAGATAATTCTTTTAGTATGGTATTAGAATTCCTCTCCTCATAGATTCTGTGGCTTCTGATATTTAACAGTTACTTTGTAGGTGGTAAAGGGAACTCCCACAGTGTTAGCTGCTTCATGGATGCATAAATGTTCTCTCTTTGTAATTAAAACCAAAGTCTTTATTCTTAATTTCTCCTGCTTCATTGTTGGCATTTTACTTTGGTGTGCAAGAAATCACCATGCTGAAAACCTGCTTCCCTAGTTAGTACTTCAGTGATCTCAGAATGGTGAGAACCAACATATTCGGTGGGCAATTTGTTTATATCGTAAGCTGGTCAAAGTAGCATTTAAAAATTTGGGAGTTAAACATAGCACATTTCTAAGTGTACTTTTTTTTTAAATGACTTTGAAAACGTACTTTTAAAAAAAAGCACCCCCCCCCAAACAAATGTCCAGAGTTAAGTGTTGACATTTTTTTGTGGTTACTGCTTCTTTCTTTATTCAAAGCCATATATTCATTGTGTATTGGGCATATAGCTTAGGGTTTTGTAGCTGTTGTATTATATGCATCATCCTATGCTAGCAACATTTCTTCTAAATCGTTTTAATACCTTTACGGTAAAAATTCCATGACAGAGGTATGATGATTTAATTGAAATACACCATACAGCACTGTTATAACTGTAGTCATCATGTCGTATGTTATATCCCCACTAAGTCTTTATCTTACAACTGGAAGTTTGTACCTTTTGACCACTTGCCTTCCTTCAATTCCCCACCCCTAGCCCTTGAACACCCTGCTCTCATAATAGAGTATTTAGATTTTATTCAGTTGTTTGCCTCTTCACATGTTTACATAAGTTTTTAGTCACATGTATTTTTAAAGTACTTTTTTCCTCTTTTCACTTAAAATATTATTTACCCATATTATTAATCTTCAAAATGTTATATATAAAATATAATAGGATATAGTTATATTTTATGATACATATAATGAGTATATACTATTTCATTATGTGAGTTCACAGTATAACTGTTCCCCTACTGGGCATTTGGTCTGTTCTTGATTTTCTCTTTTATAATTCCATGAATGTACATCATTTGGCATAAAGCTTTAAAATTTCTGATGAGTTCCTCAGAAACGATGGCTGCCGATGGAGTGACTAGGTCCAAGAGCGCGAACAGACAGTGTTCAGGGTCGTGAGAGAAGTATGTACTTGTGCTTCCCAAGTGACTGCTCCTGTTCAGCTTTACCCGCGATTCAGACCTTCTGTTGCTTGCCTCACCTTAGTGCTAGCAAGTTCACGTTGACCTTTATTGTATATTTTATTCTCTCCATCTCGTCAAGTTATTTGGCAATATCTGGTTGTCCATGGCGAGCTTGGTCATCTTCATGCAGCTGCGTTACCTGTTTCATGAAGTACAGCGTCGCATCCGCCGGCACAAGAACTATTTGCGAGTGGTCGGAAACATGGAAGCCAGGTGAGTCAGCAGGTTGATGGCGCCCATGTTGACACATTTGAGATCTTTAATAATAACAGATCCTAGGTTGTATCCCTGCTTTTTTCAGCTATTAAATGGAATGGTGAAGAGCGCAGGCTCGAAGAGTCAGACTTCCTAGATGTGAAGCCCACTTAGTTGCTGTGTGATTCTGGACAATTTACTTACCTCCCTGTGCCTGGGTTGCTTAAGCCTAGGGATGATAACGGTACCTTCTTCCTGGAATGTTGGGTGGATTCAGTGGGATAATGAACATAATGTACTTAGAACAATACTGGGTAAATATTAGGTTCTTTTATTATTTTTATCATCATTATTATTAAATGGAAGTTTCCTTGGGCTTCTGCCCTTTTTATTCCTTACACATGCATGCTTACATGCACACAAACACAAACACACATTCTCCCTCACACTCTTAACCTCACTGAGGTATTCCCTTGGCATCCTGAGGCTAAACCAAGCCTGAAAGGTGTGACATTAACAGGCATCCTTTTTGTGTCCAGGGGAGAAGTTTGGTTCTCTGAGGGGTCTTAACTCCTCTAATCTACCCAGAAATGTTTGCTCAAGTCATCACTAACAAGGGCCGTTGTTACGACACACTTGGTTTCTGTGTATAGGTTTCTTGCTCTTCGATGGTCTCTGAAAAGAGCGTGGTTGTCGTGGTTTTGGTGGGTGGGATTTCATGCTGACACGATTCCTCTGTAACTGTGCTGTTAGGTGAAGTCTGACGTAAGTGGTGCTCAGTGTGTGTGTGGGATTGACGGATCCCTGCCAGGTGCACTCTAGGATGGTTTTCGTTTTTTTTCTTATAGGTTTGCGGTGGCAACTCCAGAGGAGCTGGCAGTCAATAACGATGACTGTGCCATCTGCTGGGACTCCATGCAGGCTGCGAGGAAACTGCCCTGTGGACATCTTTTCCACAAGTAGGAGCTTTGCAGGGGGCCCCATGGGACTGGTGTTCTGTCCAGGCCACGAGGGTGCTTCTTGTGCTGGGGCTTAAGACCAACCTTAGCTGAAGAGTGGGCGCGTTCCCTCAGAGTGGCCGCGGTGCTGGCACTGAGCGGGGTGGGGGCCTGGGAGTGTCTGCCTTATTTCTCAGCCTCTGCCCTACACGGCAGGATGTGTAAGCTCTGAGGTATAGCGCATAGGCCCCTAAGACTTACAACAAAGGGGTGGAGGAATCCTCACTTTCCCACAGCTTATTCCCTTTTCTCACCTTTATTGGGGTGAGGATATTTATTTGTGCATTTTGTGCATGCCCAGAAGCAACACAGACACACACCAGGGCAGTGTGATGGGATGGGGATCAGACAGAGACAGTAAGCAGCCCGGAACCGTGACTGTGTCATCAGGGATCACAGAACCTCCACGGCTGGACTAGATCTGTGTGCAGTGCAGGCTCTTCTGTCCCCTGCGAGCCCTGTTGTCTCTTGCTGTTGCAGTCCTCACCTCCTTACATTATTCATTTTTAGAGCTCTCATACGGACTGTGCTGTTCAACCTAAATCCTAAATCATTCTGTTTATAGACTGGATGTTTTTCATGTTGATAGACCTTGAGGTATCTCTTGACCTTTTGTATCTGTGGTCAGTCTTATATACTGAGAAAGTTATAATCTTTACATCTTGAATCTTCCTTTCTTTATTTTGCATTCTCAAATAGTTCTTCTTCTTTTTAGTATTAGAAAGACTTTGGAGCTGGAGTATCAGTAACTCAACAAATTTATTGATTTTTTTTTTTTTTTAATGTGCTGGCTGCTGTGTTGGCTTCCGGGAAATAACATTAAAATGACAGAGGTGGTCTTTGTTTCACAAAGGGTTCAGCCTAATGGAGGAGACAGACGTGAATTAAGCAGGAGTGTTTATGAGCAAGTGAGGATAAATGGAGACAAGTGCTCTAAAGAAAAGGAACGTGGTCCCTGAGAGCTTGTGACAAAGGAGTCTGACTCACACCTGGAGAAGGCGACTCCTGACGATGAGTAGGCGTGAAGGCATCAAAAGAAGGGATCAGGTGGAAAAGCCTTTGAGACAGAGGGAACATTACTGAAGCAGAAGGGAGTGTGATGTATCCAAGGAATGAAAGAGAACCCGTGTGGCAGGAGCTCAGAATGTCAGAGGGGGGAGTGGTGTTTGCTGAGGCAGAAGACACAGGCCTGAGCCCCCTTGCAGGGAACGGAGGGCCATGGAAGGTTTTGAAGTAGGGGTTCGGGGTCAGATATGCAGCTGGGAAAGATCAGGGAGGCTAGTTAGTAAGGGCTGCAGGGGTTCAGATAGGTGCCGAGAGGCATGTGGGCTAGTGCAGTGGAAGAGGAGCAGGAGGGGGTGGACAGGTGTGAGAAGGAATAGGAGGCACATGGTGCTAGACTGGCTGTGAGAGAGGGAGGAATGTAAGGTGTCGAGGATTCTTCTAGTTTTGCTGCTGAGCAGCTGGATGGATGGTAGTGCTGAGTGATGAGGTTGGAAGACCAGAGAATTCACACACGCATTTCTTGAAAACTTTGAGATAGTTCCTAAGGAGCTTAGAAAAAGTTTGGAAGAATAACTCAAAAGAGAGTATATTTCACTCCAGAAGAAATGTTTTCAAGCATTTGATTAGATTAATTTTAGGATTTAATTTTTTAATTGAGGCAAAATTCATATAACATACAATCAGCCATCCTAAAGTATACAATTCAGTGGGATTTAGTGCATTCACAGTGTGGTACAGCCACCACTGTTCTGTAGTTTCAAAACTTGTTCCCCACCCCAGAATAACCCCTCATGTCCGTTACAGTAAGCCACCCCCCATTCCTTCCTCTTCACGTTACCTGGCAGCCAGTCATCCGCTCCCTGTCTCTGGGTTTGCCTTTTCTGGAAAGTCCATATGAAAGGAATGATACAGTATGTGACTTTTTGTGACTGCCTTCTTTAGCATAAAATGTTCACAGTCATACAAGTTGTAGCATATTTCAGTACGTCATTCCTTTTTATGACTGAGTTAAACATTTTTTTTATAATAATTGAACAATCTGTTTATCCATTCTTCCATTGACAGACCCTCCATTCTTCCACTTTTTAGCTATCGCAAATGATGCTGCTATTAATATAAACGTTTGTGAATGGATATCTGTCTCTGTTGGAGTACTTGTTTTTAATTCTTTTCGGTATATACTTAGGAGTGAAATTGCTGAGTCACAGGGTAATTCTGTTTAACTTCTTGAAGAACCACCAAATTTTCCCACAGCAGCTGCACCATTTTACATCCTATCAGCAACATATGAGGGTTCCAGTTTCTTCAGATCCTCAACAATACTTACTGTTTTCTGTTTTTTCTTATTATAGCCATTGTAGTTGGTAGGAAGTGGTGTCGCATTACGGTGGGTTTTTTTTAATGATAGTTCTCAAATGTGATGTTTTTGTTGTGGTGAAAAATGTATGAAGTGAAAGTGTTAGTCGCTCAGTTGTGTCCGACTCTTTGTGACCTCATGGACTGTAGCCCACTAGGCTCCTCTGTCCATGGAATTCTCCAGGTAAGAATCCTGGAGTGGGTGGCCATTCCCTTCTCCAGGGGATCTTCCTGACCTAGGGATTGAACCCAGGTCTCTTGCATTGCAGGCAGATTCTTTACCATCTGAGCCACCAGGGAAACCCTTGAAAATGTTTACATAACATAAATTTTACCATTTAACCATTTTTAAGTGTACCAGTTCAGTGACATTGAGTACATTCACATTGTCGTGCAACCTTCACCACCATCCATCTCCAAAACGTTTTCATCTTCCCAGACTGAAATTCTATACCCATCAAACGATAACTTCATAGTCTCCCCTTCTCCTCAGTCCTTGGCAACTACCTTTCTATTTTCTGTCAGCTCTCACACAATTGCACATCGTACAATATTTGTCCTTTTAGACTGGCTTTTTTCACTTAGCGTAATGTCTTCAAGGTTCATCCATGTTGTAACGTGTCAGAATTTCATTCCTTTCTAAAGCTGAAAAATATTCCATTGTGTGTATGTATCACATTGTGTTTATCCATTCATCTGTCAACAGACATTTAGGTGGTTTCTGCCTTCTAAGGCTATCATGATAATGCTGTTGCGAACATGGGGTTACAAATTTCTTTTCAAGACCCTGCTTTCAGTTCTTTAGGGTATATACCCAGAGGTGGAATTGCTGGATCATGTGATAATTCTATGTTTATGTTTTTGAGAAACTATCGTACTGTTTTCTATAGTTAGTATACCTGTTTACATGTTACATTAGATAATAGCCATCGTAAAGGTTGTAAAGTGGTTTCTCATTGTGGTTTTGATTTGCATTTCATTTCTTTATTAACCAGTGATGCTGATCATTGTTTCACAGGCTTGTTGGTGCATTTGTGCCTTCTCTTTGGAGAATGTCTATTGAAGTCAGATTATCCTGTTTTATTGGATTGTTTTTCTTTCTGTTGATGAGTTGTAAGAGTTCTTTATGTATTCTGGATACTAAACCCTTATCAGATGTATGATTTGCAAATATTTTCTCCCATTTGGTAGCTTGTCTTCTCACTTTCTTGGTAATATCCTCTGATGTATACCTTTTAAATTTCTAATGAAATCCAGTTTAGCCATTCTTTCTTTTGTAGCTTATACTTTGAGTGTCAAATCTAAGAATCCATTGCCAAATCTGAGGTCATGGTAGTTTTTTTCTAGTAGTTTTATGGCTTTATCCCTTACATTTAGGTCACTGATCCATTTGAGCTGGAAGTATGAAGTAAAATTAGATTTGCTTCTGAAAAGTGTATCACCTGTAGCATTATTGAAAGGCAAGGATTTTACATACTTTTGGAGCCCCATACAAGGCTGGTGTAACTAGAAGTGTGATTTAAGGGTGTTGATTAAAGGGAAGTGAACTTTGAAAAATATCATTTATTTGGCTAATAGTTACATGATCACAAACAGGAATTATAGGTACTTTATTATTTCAAAATGTGATAGAGTTGAATTTCCATGTTCATTATTTTGAAACATTACTGTCATACACTCTTCTGGCAGAGAGATAGTAAGCTGGAGAATAAGAGCTTTGAAGGCACGATTTTGATGAGAAGGCCAAGGTTATGACCATGTTAGTGGGTAGCTACAGTAGAGTGAGAGAACAGATCATTGGAATAGAGGATTCAAAGATGTGAGAGGCAAGGGTGTTGGACTGGAAGTCAGTCAAATTGAGCTGGAGAGGAAAATGGTGAGCCGTGTGAGGAAGTCTTACTGAAAAAGGGTCATGCCTGGGAACTTGTGGATGACCATGTATGTGAACGAATTGATGTTCAGAGCAGGATACACCAGAAGTACATTAGGGTGAAGCAGGGCGAGAGGTAATGTCAGCAAGTGTTTCTCAACGTTTAAATCTTGCTAATGGTGAATAGAAAGTAAAATTACAATTCATTGATACGTTCAGAGTACTTCGGGTGAATTCTCACAAAATACGCTAAGAGTATCTTATTTTGCGCTTTTTGGTAGCTCCTGTCTTCGTTCCTGGCTAGAACAAGACACCTCCTGCCCCACATGCAGAATGTCTCTTAACATTACTGACAATAATCGTGTCCGGGAAGACCATCCGGGAGAGAACCTGGATGAGAATTTGGTTCCTGTGGCGGCAGCTGAAGGCAGACCTCGCTTAAACCAACACAATCACTTCTTCCACTTCGACGGTTAGTTGGTTTCAACCTCTAAAACCTGCAGGGTGTTATCCTCTTAGGGGACGCTGTTTTCATTATAACTTGTCCTGTACAGGCTGATATAATAATATATTTTAGTTTGAATTGACAATGTTCAGTAAGTATAGATAACACTGAGGAGTTAGTCTATGCCAGGCACTTTGCTAGATTCTGTGTGAATTGGGGGAGGCAGGGGGTGCAGGGAGGTGAAAGTAGTTACAGTTGAATCAGCCATGCCTGCAGGAACGAGCTTAATCACTTCAGTAGTTAACTTGCTAATAATTTATTACATTGGTGTAATACTTAAGCATATAATGAAGGGTCACTGAGTAGTCGTTCCAGTGAGTACTAGGACAAGAATCAGAGCCGGAACCCTCTTGCTTTGTCCGTGAGATATGAATGTTCAGCCTTCTAGAATGTTGGAAAGAGTTGTATTCGTGATAAAACCACACTTAAAATTCTAAGATCATGGGCACCATATCAGGAACTGGTTTATCATCCCTTAATTCACATTACATTGGGCCATTGCTGATTTTCATCAATTTCAATACCACTAAATGCTGTGAGTTCATATTTCCTACTCTAAAGTAGATATCCCTAGACTGTTTAGGAGGAGTGCTCTTCCTGTCTCGGATTTGAGTTTCCAAGGGTGGAGCACAGCAGAAGTGGCAACACGTTGAAATCCCTGATAGGAAGGACCAGAGGGGCGGGGTCCGTCTCTGAGATGAGGGGATAGTGACTGCTTGGCTGGATGAGCAGGTGTAGAGGGGCTGCTTTGTGGCTGCTAATTAAGGCCTCTTCCTCGTCAGACTTCTGAAATAGACAAGCGGATCTTGGACATGGGTTCTGGCTATGTAAGCTATTTTTTATGAATTATTACTGAAAACCTAGTCCAAGTTGATAAAGGCAACTTTATTTCTCCTTAGTAAGTACATGAAATAGGTATCCAGCTTTTTCTTGGGCACAAACTGTCCAGGCAAGACTTTTGAGTGGCCCTGAGCTTGTTTTACATTGCTGGCCTCAATGCTCCTTTGTGAAGAAGAGGAAAATCCTTAAATGTGTGGCTTTGATATGGGGCTGTTTTAGTGCTGACACCTGTGATCGTATAGCTTAGGAGCCCCTTCCTTAGGGCCATGGCAGCAGCGGCAGATTTCTTGGTACCCTTAGTCCAACAGCCTGTGTTGTAGTGCTATTGGAGAAGCATTTTGAATGAGGAAAAATAAAGTCTTTAAACCAGATTACTAAGTAGAAACTACTTCATGAAAATGATGTCCCCGGATGAATAGTGTTTGTGAGTAGTGTGAAGAGAGGGGTGACAGGTCAGCTCCTGTAGCAGCTTTGCAGCCCTGAACACCTTCCTGACAGTGCCGGCTGTGGGAGGGTTGGTGTGTGTGTGGGTCCAGGGCCACTGGAGAGCGGGCAAGCCCAGCAGTGAAGTGTCCTGGAACCTGACTGTGTGGCTTCAGGCCCTGGCCACCATAATTAAATGCTGGATCTTGGACAAGTTACCTAACTTCTGAGTGCCTTGGGGACCAACAGGAGCACTGGAGTCAAATCCCCGAGAAGAGTAAAATAGGAATACTAATAATAAACCCAGGTGGGCTTTTAGTGAGAATTGACACTTGGTCAGAGGCCTGGTGTGAAGGAAGCCCTGGCTAGTAGTGGCACTCACACGGTAGCTAATGTGAGGAGGGAGGCCTCTAAAACCTGCACTGGATTCTCGTTTGTTTCAGGGTCCCGGATCGCGAGTTGGCTGCCGAGTTTCTCAGTCGAAGTGATGCACACCACCAACATTCTAGGCATTACGCAGGCAAGCAACTCCCAGCTCAATGCAATGGTAAGGAGCACTCGCTGCTTTTAGAAGGAGCTTATTAATCAGGAGGGAAGGAGAAGCTGGAGAGTGTGTGCCGTGTGCATGACCCGGCTGGTCTCACTCTGCGCTGGCAAAATGACAGGGTTTTCAGGGGCATCTTATTCATCGGAACTACTTCAATTCCTGTGTTCTAAAATTGAAACTGACTTATTTGCAGGGAGGGAATGGAAGCACAGATGTAGAGGGAGAGAGTGGGACGAATGGGGAAAGTGGAATCAACATGTGTACACAAAGAGGTGTAAGGTGGAGAGCTGGTGAGAAGTTACCGTGCAGCACAGGGAGCCCGGTGTGGCGCTCTGCGATGACCCGGAGGGATGGGATGGGAGGAGCGGAAGGAGGGTGTATGTATAATTATGGCTGATTTGCATGGTTGTATGGCAGAAACCAATATAATGTTGTAAAAACTAAAACAAAATTTAAATAATTACCAAGAAAAAAAAATCGAAACTGGTTTGGAAGCGAGTTTTCCTTTTACTGGTGTGGCAGATGATGTGACCTTTTCTGAGCACTGCTGGGGTCATCTTGTGATCTTCGCTAGTCTTGGGGCTCCTCTTAATTTTCACCAAAAGTATTTGGGGAGTTACTGACTTGAGTGAATGATACGATTTTTGTTAAAAATTGTAGTAAGCCTACCAAATGTGTT
Organism: Okapia johnstoni; assembly: GCA_024291935.2. NCBI lineage: Eukaryota > Metazoa > Chordata > Mammalia > Artiodactyla > Giraffidae > Okapia > Okapia johnstoni. The sequence goes on from CM044310.1 coordinate 87,443,719, forward strand.
ATTTTGACTCCATCTCCTCCCTTCCCAAAACAAATAACTGAGTATACATTCACATACACACCCTTATACATATATGGCTGTGGACGTAAGTGTGTGTGTATATACACACAAACACATACACCATGAGATGTTGAGGCATGCTCTTGGCTCATTCAAGGATATTGCCCAAATACTTCAAGATGCTGTGTATTTTCTGAAGCTTTGTCATCTGATCTTCACTGATTCACCACTGTTGAAATGTAGTGTTCATTATGATGATACATGCAAGAGTCTTAAAAATGTAAACTGTGTTATTCCTGCCCGGATAGGGCCTCTGGTTGACATGGTCAGGCCTGGCCAGTACTTTAGAAAGTCACTGGCTCATTTGTTTGTCCATTAACTTATCTTAGTATATTTATTCAACAAATGTGTAGTGAAAGCCTGTTCCCAAAACGGGCCCTGTGCTGTGTCAACAAATTGCGTAGCACCTGGAGTGTCAACAGGGTGGACAGGAGTCCTACTCTCGAGAAATGTGAATTCTTCGTGGAGGGGGAGAGAGGGAGACAGACTGTAAACACAAACAGACGAGGTCATTGCCAATGGGGATGAGGGCTCTGCAGGCTGTAGGGCAGGTAATGTGGAGTGGTGAGTACAGACTGTTCTAGAAGAGACATTCAGAGAAGACTCAGGTGATATTTAAGCTGAAACAGGAAGGGCGAAAAGGAGGTAGTGGAAACAGCAGGTGCAATGGCCATTAGGTGAGAATGTTCTGGAAACTAAAGGAAGTGATTGTGGTTGGAGCGTGTGAGTCAAAACCAAGACTGTGACATAATCGGGGTTGCAGAGCAGGTCGTGTGGGGATATGTAGGTCCATTTTGGATTCTGTAATGAAAGTGTTAGTGGGCCATTCGGGCCTTTTTTTTCCTCCCCCAGGTGACTGAGACTGACAGGACCGTTAGCAGAGAATAATTTACTTTTGAGAGAATGATATTTGCAAGGGCGGAAATAGAACCAGCAAGACCAGTTAGGAGGCTGTTGCAATAGTTCAGGCAAAAAAGGGTGGCGGCTTGGACCAGGGTGTTGGTAATAAAGATGAAAAGAAATGGCAGATTGAAGGCTTTTTGAAGATGAACTGATAGGACTTGACAGTGCTTTTGGTTTGGTAGTGGGGCGAGGGGAGTGTTGGTTTTCAGTTAAGCAACTGAGCAGACAGAGGTACCAGGTATTGAGATGTGCAGGGCTGAGGGGAGGAACCGATGGAGGACAGGACCTCGGCCTTCTGTTTGGCCGGGGACGTTGGGGTGTCTGTGAGTCAGCCAAGTAGAGGTGTCATGTAGACAGTTGCGGACCTCAAGAAACAGATCCAGCTGGAGAGAGACATTTGGGAGCTTTAAGTCGTAGGAGACTGGATCTCTTCAGGGGAAAGAAGGTGGCTCACGAAGAGAAAAGGGCTCAGGGCTGAGGTCTAGCAGAGAGAGAGGAGCCATGGGCGGCAATTGAGAAGGAAGGAAACCCCAGGAGAAGAGGCAGGTCAGGCGTGTGGTAATTCTTAGCAGATGAAGTCAGAGAAGTGCATCTTGAGTGTGGCAGAGTGGAGGTGGTTATCAGCTGGAGAGGAACAAGCAGTTTCCGTGGCTGGAGGGGTTGAATGCTCGATTGTTGGATTGGAAAATGAGTGGGAGCTGAAGACACTCAGTAGCTGGCAGTGTGTTACAAGATGGTACAAAGAAGTAAGGTGGTAGCTTAATAGGGGTGTGCCATCAGAGGAGTTTTTGTTGATTTTTTTTTTTTTTTCTTCAAGATTTTTGAGCAGACCATTGATCCACAAATTTCAGAACCTGTAGGGAATTTCCCTGGTGGTTCAGTAGTTAAGACTCCCATGCTTCCACTTCCGCTGCAGGGGTCATAGGTTCCATCCCTGGTCAGTGAAATAAGATCCTACATGCTTTGAGCCATGACCAAAAATCCCCCAAAATCAAAAAAACAAAACCTATAGAGAGTATCTGGTGAAGTCACACTCCTGTCCTTGCCTCCATCTGCCCATACTCCCTCCTCTCATGGAATAACAATTTTGATTAGTTTTTTCTGTGTTGTGTTCTTCCTCAGTGTTTATATACAAGTGCTAAGTTTGTATTCTTTTTCTTTTCCCCATGGGTTGTCATTTTTTTTTTTCTATTTTTTGTTGTTTATTGTTCAGCTGCTCAGTCGTGTCTGACTCTTTGCAACCCCATTAACTGCAGCACACCAGGCTTCCCTGTTCTTCACTATCTCCTGGAGTTTGCTCAAGCTCATGTCCATTGAGTCAGTGATGCCATCCAACCATCTCATCCTCTGTTGCCCCTTTCTCCTCATGCCCTGAATCTTTCCCAGCATCAGTCTTTTCCAGTGAGTCACATACCCGTACACTTAACCATTTTTAAGTGTACAGTTCAATGGTATTAAGTATATTCATGTTTTTATGCAACTCTCACCACCATCCATTTCCAGAACTCTTCATCTTGCAGAACTGAAGCCCCAAACCCAATAAGCAGTAACTCCCCATTCCCTCCTTCCTAGCCCCTGGCAACCACCATTATCCTTTCTTTTTCTATAAATTTGACTACTTTAGGGACCTCATATAAGCAGAATCATAAAAATTTTTTTGTGACTGGCTTATTTTACTAAGCTTAATGTCCTCAAGGTTCAGCTGTGATGCAGCATGTGTCAGAGTTTCCTTCCTTCTTAAGGTTGAATAAATATCCCCTTGTATGGATAGACCGCATTTGGCTTATCCATTCCTCTGTCAGTGGACACTTGAGTTGCTTCCATGTTTTAGCTATCGTGAGCAATGGGACTATGAATATGGGTGTACAAATATCTCTTTGAGACCCTACTTTTAGTTCTTTTCTGTACCCGAGTCTTTTTAAAAAGATTCTAAAGCATGCTTGGTATGCAAATAGGAGTGATCACTAGAGGGGGAGAGATTGATGGTTCAGAACAGACAAAGTTAACTGAAGGCGCAGTTCTTGAGGTGAAAGGTGGGCTGGGCGCCAGAGCCAGGAGAGAGGCATTCACCTTGGTTGGGGGAGGGATGGACATGGCTGCAGGCATGTCATTTTGAGATACAGTTTTTTAAAAAGGCATGGCTCATAGTAACCATTTAGGTAGAAGCAGCCTACGTGTCCATAAGAGATGAATGGATTATGAAAATGGTCTTTTCACACAATGGGAGTATGATTCAGCCAGCCAAAAAACTGAGGATATTGTGCTAAGTGAAATCAGCTAGTTACAAAAAAAGACAAATACTGTGTGATTCCACTCACATGAGGTATCTGAATTACTCAGAAATAGGAAGCAGAATGGCTGCCTGGGGAAGGGGGTGTGGGGAGTTGCTGTTAAGTGGGTGTTAGAATTGCAGTTTTGCCAAGATGAAGGTGTTCTAGGGATGTCTTGCATAGCAATGTGTGTGTAGTTAACACTGCTGTATGCTTAAAAATGGTTAACATGGGTGATTGTATATGATTTTGACCATTAAAAAAAAAAAGACCAGGCTTCCTGCTGGCTTCTGCTGTCTCTGAAGCACTCAGCCAGGTCATCAGCAGAGAGAGAGAATGACATCATGAGGGCAGATGGCCTGGGAATGTGGCCGCCCTGATGCTCTGCGTGGGTACTTTAGGCTCAGTTAGCTGTTGAAGCTCTCCAGGCCAATCACCTCACTTGCCCCCTTAAAAACGTCAGAATTTGTGGGCGCATAAACCTTTCAGGAATGAGAATTACCTTGGAGTTGATGCATTTAGAATTCTAAACAGACAGGTCCTGCTGTTCCTCCTCCCCATCCACAGTGGATTGGAATAGCCTATTTTTAGCACAACTGATTTACTGGCACAATATATTTTTTATAGAGATCTAATATATAATTTGCTGGATTTTCTGGGAGAAGTGCTTTGGACTTATTTTACTTGGGAAACGAAGGGGGAGCTGTTTATGAATAGAGAAAGATGTTTGATTATCCAGGTTGTTGTGGACTGTTGCCCAGTTAGCTTTGACTTGACCTGGGTTTCGAAAGATGATCAACTCACGTTCGTGGAAACAACACAGGGATCCCAGGACAGCAGAGCAGCAGGTCCTTCTGTGCTGCACACGTGTCTTGCCCTCTCGGCCCCAACAGTGACCCCAAGCAAAGCTTTAAGCAAGTTTCACCCTGGTCTTTCCTCTTTCGGTCTGACATTGAGACACATTCCCCCTCTTTCTATAGTTACAACAACATGGTCCTCTCCCAACAGTAGACTTTCTTGTGCCCCCGAAGCAGTTATATTTTCCTCCTCATCTTTTCTTTTGATCATTGGGACTTTTTCCACAAATAAAACCCTGAATGTAAGTATTTGTAAAATAAATATACATGCATGAGAAAAAATCTGGAGCTGCTCAAATGAAAGTACAGGAGGTAGCATGTGAGATCTCTGCCTGTTCCCCTCTGTACGTGTGACCACCTAGAGCCCTGATCGGAGAAGGCAATGGCACCCCACTCCAGTACTCTTGCCTGGAAAATCCCATGGACAGAGGAGCCTGGTAGGCTGATTCCATGGGGTCACGAAGAGTCGGACAGGACTGAGCGACTTCACTTTCACTTTTCACTCACATGCACTGGAGAAGGAAATGGCAACCCACTCCAGTGTTCTTGCCTGGAGAATCCCAGGGACGGGGGAGCCTGGTGGGCTGCCGTCTATGGGGTCGCACAGAGTCAGACACGACTGAAGCGACTCAGCAGCAGCAGCAGCAGCAGCAGAGCCCTGATGGCCTCTGTGATGTTTCTAGAGTACAGTTTGAGAACTTCAGCTCTGAAGCAGTATTGGCAATTATATTCTTTAAAATCTTTTTTCCCCCACCCCGGCCAACGTGTAACTTACATTAAGTACAGTGTTTTTAGTAACCATCTCTATGAGTTTTATCAGACCCATTCAGTCATGTAACCAGCACCATAATCAAAATACAGGGCAGCTCCATTCCCCCTCCCCTCAGATTCCATTGTGCCCCTTTGTAATCACTTCTGCTTCCACCCCCAGCCTCTGGGAACTTATTCTGGAATGTCATGTAAATGGAATCCTTAGACTGTAAAGAATCTGCCTGCAATGTGGGAGACCCAGGTTCGATCCCTGGGTTGGGAAGATCCCCTGGAGAAGGGAATGGCAACCCATTCCAATATTCTTGCCTGGAAAATCCCAGGAAAGAGGAGCCTGGTAGGCTACAGTCTGTGGGGTCACAAAGAGTGCAACAAGACTGAGCAACTAACACCGTCACCGTTTTACAGTACATAGCCTTATGAGTGGAACATCTTTCACATAACACATTTGAATTTCATCCATTGTTCCTTCTAGGAATTATAACTTTAAGGAGAATATGTTTGTATACCTGTTACTGAGCTTTTTTTTTTTTTTGGTGCCAAAACCCAGGATTGAATAAAATGAATACTTTTTAAAACTAGAATATTCTAGTTCAGTCTGCCTCAGGATTGAATTTCTGTGCTTTTTTTGTTTGGAGTTGATGCCATCACCAAGTTTTCTATTTGGCCTTCTGGAGAAGTACTAAGCATGATGGTGATCTGCAGCGTGGTGGTGGCCCCCATCCTTGTGTTTTCATGGCAGGTCACCAAGTTCAGTGCCCAGAGCCTGCCTCACCTTGCGACCTCAGGGAGTAACTGTGGAGAGTGACCGCTTCTGTGGCCTCTTTGTATCCCTGCAGGCTCATCAGATTCAAGAGATGTTTCCCCAAGTGCCATACCACCTGGTACTACAAGACCTCCAGCTGACACGCTCAGTTGAAATAACAACAGACAACATTCTGGAAGGACGGATTCAAGTACCTTTTCCCACACAGGTAAACTGAGGGTTCAAACATGACAAGTGAATTCTGTCCTCACCAAGGTTTAATCTTCTAAATTAACTTTTTAGTTACTTAACAGCTGAGTATCATTTATGATTTGATGAAGGGTTTCTGTGAATTCCCTAACTTTCCAAATTATAATTGAGAACAGACTCATCCAGGAGGCTTGTCTGAAGACAAGGACACAAATATTTGGCTGATTTTTTATGCAGATGTATACCCCAAATCAGTCTGCCCTCACCAGTCCAGGAGCTCATAGTGTCAGTTCACTTTTCAGCAAGGATTGGCAGTCTTTTTCTATAAAGGGCAGATTGAAGTATTTTAGGCCTTGCAAGCCATGCATTATCTGTTGTAACTTCTTAATTCCATGCTGCATTGCTGAAGTAGCTGTGGACAATATGGAAATGAATGTACGTGACTGTGTTCCAGTAAAACTTTATTTACAGAAACTGTTGGAGTAACTTGTCCTATAGGCTGCCGTTTGCCAACCCTGGCCGTGGGAGGTAGCACCCTTTGTCTTCAGCTGGCTTTGCACATCATTGTGGCTTTCCACTGGGTATAGTTCCTCTCTGTGTGAGGCTTCTATTTTTGACTTTTTTAAAAAAGGTCCTGTCTCCTTGGCCCACCATAAAACCTGTTTGATGGGTACAAGAAGTATTGACATTTTAAAGAGAAGCTTTCCGGCAGGACCAAGGAATGAATATGTGATTAGAGGATCATAAGAGCTTCCCAAGTGGCTCAGTGGTAAAGAATACACCTGCCAATGCAGGAGATGCAAGTTGGATCCCTGGGTCAGGAAGATCCCTTGGAGGAGGAAACAGCAACCCACTCCAGTATTCTTGCCTAGAGAATCCCATGGCCAGAGGAGCCTGGTGGGCTACCATCCATAGGGTCACAAAGAGTCAGACACAACTAAGTGACTGAGCCACATGCAGGCTATCATATACCAAGAAATTACTCAGTTTTGATATGCTAAAACATGGAAATCTGTTAGTAAAAATCTTAAAATCTGAGAATCTTTGAAGAGGGAATAAGCCTGGAATTGGTGGTCAAAGGGGTTGAGGTATTAGAGGTAGCTTTGTGGTCCTTACCTGTAGGAAATGGCTGTGTCTCTGGGAGCAGACTCTGAGAAGGGTTTGGATGGCAGTAGTTAATTTGAGAAGTGTTCTGGGAACCATGCAATACTTCCCTGGTGGCTCAGATGGTAAAGAATCGGCCTGCAATGCAGGAGACCTGGGTTCGATCCCTGGGTTGGCAAGATTCCCTGGAGAAGGCAATGGCTACCCACTCCAGTATTCTTGCCTGGAGAATTCCATAGACATAGGAGCCTGGCGGGCTGAAGTCCATGGGATTGCAAAGTTGGACATGACTGAGTGACTAACATTTTCTGGGAACCATGGGAAGGAGTCTAGGAAACACAGGCAGCAGGTGGGACTGTGAGGTGGGTTAAGGACTTGTTGTCCAGCAGGTCGCCATCGTGGGTGTCTAGAGCTCGAGGCTACTGGAAGCTTCTGGGATCCAGTGTAGAATTCATGTGCCTCCTGAGGGAAGAGGAGCCGGGGTGTTTATACACCAGTTCTCATCAGTTGTTGGCAGAGGGCTTCCTCTGAGGAGCACGGAGTTCCCTCACACAGCCAGAGTGAGTCCTCAGGCGATGAAATACAGAAACCAGTCAGCCAGCACCGAGGGGACAGACCTGCAGGGACGAGGGTAGGGTCCCGAGGTGTCTGCTGCGTCGGCCAGGGTCTCAGCCTGGCTGAGTGTGAGAATAGCGGCACCTAGTTCATGGGACATTGAGGTGGATGAGGTGACCATGTCGGGGTTTTTCCACAGTGTTCTGTCTGTCCTACTCTTGTCGTTTTGCTGCTGTTTTGCAGTTATTATTACTGAAAGGGAAATTAAACGTTGATAACTCTCGGACTTAGGCCTCGGACTCCTTTGTTGGGTCATTAATCTAGCATTCTTGTGTCTTGGATGCCGGGGATTGGTTGAACTCAGCCTGTTGGGGGTGGTAGCTCCTCCCCCTCACCCCAAGGTCCCCCTATACCTGTTCCTTGACTTCAGAGCGGTTGTGCATTGTCTGTGCTGCTGTGTCTCTTTCAGCGGTCAGAGAGCATCAGGCCCGCATTGAACAGCCCTGTGGAAAGGCCAAACAGTGAGCAGGAGGACGGAGAAGCTTCTGTTCAGGTAAGGCCTGCAACCTAGAGGGCGTGGGGGAGTGGGGTGGGGGACCTGGCGGTGGTCTTCGTCCACCTCTGATGTTGGTGTGGCTGAGCACTCGAGTAGTGAGCAGGCCGTATGCCAGTCCTGTCTCAGCATGTGAGGCTAAGAAACCTTACTGTGCCCGGGTGTGGCCGGCAGCCACACCCTGGGGACTGTCCTCAGGACCTGGAGGAGAAAGGGGTCATGCTGTCCTGGCCGGGCCTGCCACCATGACCTTGAGTGTAGCACTAGGAATGGTGGGGTGGGGCTGGGCTGGGCCCAGCATTCGGGGTGACCACGCGGGCTCCACTCTCCAGAGCCAAGGTCATCAGGTTATTCTCCCCCACACCTCTCTTGTCGAGCTCAGAATTTGCAGGAACTTCCCCACATTTCACCAACAGGAGATCCCCGGGGTTGGGGGAAGCGTGGTTATCTTGAGAACCAAATCTGTCTAGATAACCACGCTGGGTGACCTGGGGTGACTGCCCCCAACCAAAAACAGCTCTCCTGTCTGGGGTCCAGGGCAGAGGTACCCCCACTCTGAGCTCTTCACACAACAGCCTGGGGGTGCCAGTTCACATCCGTTTTCTGCAATTCCCCTTTGCTTATCGATGACCGTACTTGCTGGAAACTTTCTTAAGGGACTGAAAAACCCCAAGCAACCTTGTCTTTGCGTTTCCTTGTGTGTGTGAGATATGTGGGGCTCCCCACACAGGGAAGGGGTCCGAGGAAGGCACCGCCTTCCCTCCAGTGGGAGTCAGGACTCTTCGGAAGCAGCTGCTTTCACCTCACGTGTCTTTCCCTGTAAACAGGAAACACTAAAAACTCCTAAGCCGCCTTCAGATCTGTTGCCGGGTTAAAATGTTCATATCCGAATCTGTTACTGGGTTGGGCAGTATTTGTAAAATAGTGTCTGGCTTCTGAAGAAGGGGATCATTGCTTTTCCAGTTTTTGTAGCTGGCTTAGCTCCAGTTTAGATGCTGGACTAACTGGGTGGCCTTGTGGGTACAGCACATTCAATTTCTGTCTTGATTTCCCAACTTTCTTTTTAGGGTGAGCCTGAAGGTTTCTGACTTTTCTTTTTTTTTTTAATGTAGTGAAAGGAAAGTACTTGTTTCACAAGGAAGCTTGCTATGAAACACTTTTGGCTGTCCTCAGGAAATAATAAGTTCTTGGATAACAGACAGTCACTTAATAAACACCTCAATTTAGCCCAGTCAGCGGATCAACTCTGCCCATTAATTTGAGGCCTTCCCTCTGCCCAAGCTCAGGCCTGCATGGATCGGACTTGGAGGCCTGTGGGGGCCTGAGGGTGGGCTTCCATGCCCTTCCTTCCATCTCTGCCTCCACCTCCACTCACCACTTCTTCCCAACTCCTCTAGGATCAGACTCAGGAGGACGGAGGGTTAGGATGGGCCATGTGACCCCAGGGTGTGTGTGTGCGTGCATGACAGAGGGTTAGGATGGGCCATGTGACCCCAGGGTGTGTGTGTGCATGCATGACAGAGGGTTAGGATGGGCCATGTGACCCCAGGGTGTGTGTGTGTGCGCGCATGTGCACATCTGTGCACACACACGTATACATGTGTGTTGCAGCTGTTACTTTAGAGATCTTTCTGTCCTGTCTAGCACCAGAAACCTTGAGTATTCTTCCTTTGAGCTTGGCCTGTCTTTCAACAACCAGCCCTTACTTCATGGGGCTCCCCTCACCCCTCCCAGTGGTCCTCTTGGGCAGTCTTTCAGAAGCCTCGGGCTGGATCCTCCTGTAGGACCCATGTCTCCTCCCCGGAACACACACAGCAGTGCGTTACAGTTGGCGGACGTTGCAGTTGCTCCCATCAAAGCCTTTTTAAAATCTGCTACAAGCCATTTTCTTCCTGTTGGGTTTTTCAGGTGTGTGTTAGTCATCACCGGCCCCCACGTTCCCCAGCATCTAGGGCATGTAAGTCAGGCCCCAGGATTCTCTTGAAGTTCCTCCCTTGCTCAGCTGAGAAGCTGGAGAAGCGCTCCCACCAGAAACTCGTAAAAATAGGCCTCTCAGCCACTTACTCCTCAACTATGTTTTCGCCTTGGGCTGATGCTGGCCAGCCTGGGTCTGGGAGCTCGAGCAACATAGATGGCCCCTAACTGAGCCTGTGGAGGACCTTGGGCATTGTCTTGGCCTTCGCAGCTGCAGCCATAACGGAGAGAGTCCCATTATTACATCCTGTGACTCAAGGAACCACAGGATCTCATGTCGGTTTTAAAAACATACTAAGAATTTACCCTTCTTATCTGCCTAGCTGTTCTCAGAGTCAAGTGAGGGTATAAAATGTGTGCAGTACATGTGGTAAGACGTGTTGAAATTTTAGAGCCGTAAGTAGTAGTGAACAGAAAATTCCAAGAATGCAAATTAGCAGTTAACTTGTTTGTCTTCCGAGAGTACAGTTTCGAGGTGCTTCTGTTTTCCAATATGGTAATCCTTCACTTACTCCCCAATGTTGAACATGCCATGGCGAGTCAGGCTCTGCCCATCAGGAACCCATGTCTGCTGTTACACATGTGTTTGTTGGTCCCTGCCTGGCAGCCTGTCTCCTTGGGGGTCTAGAAGAGCATCACGAGGGGCTTCGGTCAGGTGGGGAAGTGGACTGCTCATGGCAACCCCTTGCTTCCTGTGTCCAGACCGAGCGGGTGCCTCTGGACCTCAGTCCTCGACTGGAGGAGGCGCTGGACTTCGGCGAGTTGGAGGCAGAGCCCAGTGAGGGGGAGGACTTCGAGGCCCGGGGCAGCCGCTTTTCCAAGTCCGCGGACGAGAGGCAGCGCATGCTGGTGCAACGCAAGGATGACCTCCTGCAGCAGGCGCGGAGGTGAGCGGGCCCGCAGCGCCGTGGCAGGGCACCTCCCATCCAATCCCGGGGCCTGAAAGCCCTTGCCGTAGATGCCAGCATTGGCGAACTAGCACCTGTCACCTACAATTCCCAGTTTCAAATCTCTGTTGAAAAGCCAGAGGATCTGGTAATACTGGGCCACCCAATAACCTCTGGCCAGTGCTGCCAGCGTCCCCTGTGGGCACTTTCACCCACACTCCCATGGTTAGCACTTCTTTGCCAGCGTGTTCTAGATCCTTTATATAAGCTATTCTCTTTCTCTTAACTCCAAGAGGGAGCACGGTGATTATCCGCATTAAACAGACTTAAAGCTGAAGAAACCAAGGCCTCGAGGGGCTCATGCCAGCCTGGTGCCCAGCTCCTGAGTCCTCCGTCTTGGCCACTCTGTGCACGGCCAGCCTCGGAGCGCGGGCCACGTCCCCGCAAGCCCCAGCCCCGGGTGGGGGCAGCCAGAGGGAGAATGTTCTCTGACTTGGCAGGCACTTGGTAGTTAAACATTTGGTGACAGGACTGGTGTTTTGTTCCCGTGGGTGGGTTTGGTGCCCAGCGCCAGCCTGGTGAGTAGGGACTTCACAATGTGTGTGATAGTGGGGCGTGGGGGGGCGGGCGGAGGAGGGGGAGGGGTTGAGCTACCTCCGCTGCAGAGACCTTCCATCCCTCTGTTCAGGGACAGGTGTCTTGTTTATGGGGTGGTGCTGAGTGACAGCTTCATGGCCGTGCCAGGGAAGGGGGTGGAATTACGGAAGCATGTTGTGTGTTTCTGTGTGCCTGCCTTCCAGAGATCCCCCGAGTCCCTCACTCGCACCTTTGGTTTTTGGTAGGCGTTTCTTGAACAGAACTTCTGAAGATGACTCGGCCTCGGAGAGCTGCCTCTCCTCAGAAGGGACGACCTCTGACCCTGTGACCCTGCGTCGAAGGATGCTGGCCGCTGCGGCCGAGCGGAGACTTCAGAAGCAGCAGACCTCCTAGCGCTTCCTCGCCTTCCTCGGCTGCCTCTGCCCGAGCCGCTTGCCCGGCCCGTTGAAGAGGCCTGTCCCCAGTTGTGCCCACTGTGTGAAGAAGCGGGCTTGACTGCATCGCCGCTGTATAAAGCATGTGGTCTTAATAGTGTTTGGACGGCTGACAGATTTAATCCTTTTTTGTAATACTTTCTATGTGACATTTCTCTTCCCTTTAGAAACACTGCACATTTTAACTCTAGGCATGATCTCTTCTGCATTGACTGGACTTTGGAAGGGTGGGGAGGATCAAGAGGAAGTGGGCAACCAAAGACCCTGAAGCAGGCAATGTCCATGACTGCCTTATGCAGAAGTCCTAACAGATGCTGGTGTCTTAGCTCCAGATGTGGCTGGAAGTGTGTGTGCAGCAGATGGGGGTTGGAGGCAGGGGGATCCATACAAAGCAGCGTGGAGATGGACAGCCGGAGCCTGACTCCACACCACTGGCTAATTTCTGTTGTCCAGCTGCTGTTCTTAGTGAGGAGGCATTCAAAATGTCACAGAGTGAGGCCAGAGCTACGGGCTTCTGGACCCCTGGGCCGGCTGGGCATCATGGAAAAACCATGTTTGGTTCGATACCTGGAGCAGAGCAGGGGAAAGCCCAGGGATGTGGTGTGAGGAGGTGACAGTTGTGTCCCAGGACATCCGGGACTTTCAGAGCCCCCTGTCCAGAGCTGGCTTTACTTCCGTTAATGCTGGTGCTTCTCCATCTACGAGTACGCCCTGCGTGTCCATCCTCTCCTTTCTGTATTTCCTTGTCCCCTGCCTACCTGCCCCCAAACATGGAGAAGGTCAGCACTGACAGGGTTAAGCAGCAAGCTTTGGTTCGTGGTTTTAATTCCTTGGTAAAGTCAATTAGGCAATGCCAAAGGCTGTGGGTTTGGCCTTTGGGGGATGGGAGAGTAATTCTTGGAGGGCTTCATTGAAGAAATAAAGGATACCTTTTGTATCTTTCTTCCCTGGAGCCCTTCATTTTCATAACTGTGTGGGTTAGAAGGTAAGGTGTTGAGTCCACCTGCCTTGGAGCAGACCCAGGTCTGAACTTGTTCAAATCCTTGACAAATTTCACTTGAAGGGTTTGAATCACGCAATCATAGCTTACATAGTTCAGTTTTATGTCCTACTGGATTAAGGTTGTTTCTGTTTTTTTAATGTTTGAAAGCATAGTTTTATGGTAGTCCTTTTGGGAAGAATCCAGTATTACCTAAAATTGGCAAAGTTAAATGTATTTTACATAACAAAGTTTTTAGGATGTTGAGAAGTAACTGAAAATAGAGTGATGAGTACGTGTTTAGGCTGAGATAATTTATTTCAGTAAATCTTTCAAAAGCCTTATCTTGAAATGCTGTTAGTAAATTTCTGTGAGTTTCTTCTTTTTAACTTTGTTTTGCTGAGAGCGTAGCTATTTGTTTTTATTGTAAAACAACAACAATAATAATAATAAAAAGCAAACTGTCTAGTGTGGTGTTGCGTGTGGCTTGGAGCTGAGGCAGTTTTCTTCAGAAGTGCAGAAATTAGATCGTGTTTTGATTTTGTGTGTGCTGTTTTGGTTGGTGGCGTTTTCCTTATAATTTTGTATGTGTATGATGTGCACCTTTAAAGATGATACCAATTCCATGTGTTCCTATGTTTCAGATGTGTGAAAAGAGAATGTTTTGGAGTCAATTTTAAAGGGTCCTGAGACAATGGAATACAACAATATGACAGTGATCACAGGGGAGACATGCCTTTAAAATGACCCCAAAAGAGAAGTCCTAAATTCACCCTTAGATTTTACACCTGCATGGAAAGGATTCTGTGCACTTACTGTCTTTTGGCTTCTGTCACTTCTCGGGGATATCTGGGACAGACTACAAACAAGGGCAGATGCTAGGCCAGCCCCCCAAATCTGTGGGGTGGCCGCCAGCCCCCAGCCCCTTGGCCGTGCCAGCTTCTCCAGCACGCTCCGCTGTGGAGGCCAGGCAGCTGGCTCAGGTTTGTAAACGAGGGTGTTTGGGCGCTCTGTGAATGGTGGTGGAGGTGCCCTTGCCCTCTCTGGGCTCTTCTGGAAGTGGTCTCCCTCACTCCATTTTCTTTTCACCCTTTTGACATCTTGGGTTCCCAGTTTGGTTCCTCCCCCTGCACCCCCTTAACTTTGAGGCTTTTATGTACCGTAGAGATTCATGATCCTTGTGGATGTTTTAGTTCTGTTGATGTGAATTCTGGGTGTGCAGGTGCCCGCATGGACCTGGCTTCCCACTTGGCTGGGTAGATCACGTGCTCTTCGATCTTTGGCCAGCAGATGTGGTCCTCTCTGGGTAAAGCTGAGAGCTCTGTGGAGCAGGGCCTCGCACGCACAAGGAGCCCCGGCCCTGCTGCCCAGCTAGGTCAAGGGACAACTCAGCCTGCCTGCCTCTGGACGCCTTCATCTCCTATCTCCTATCTCCTCACCCCTTCTTTTTCTTAGGAGTGGTTCTGAACCTGACTGCACATTAGAGTCGCTTGTGGAGTGTCTGGAAACCATGACGCATAGGCTCCACCCCCACGTCTTGTTCTGATAATTGAATTGGTCTTTCCCTGCACCCTTTCCCAGCAAAATGCTTCTGGATTCCATTTTAAGTAAGACAGGGCAAAGAAATGTCTGTTGTTTTTAGCTACAGAATTCACAAGCATATTGGGCAAGAACCCTGTTAACCTGTGGCTCCTTTTTAGAGAAATTCAGGTTATGCCACGTGTAGAAATCATAGCATCCTTCAGCCTTTCACCCCAGACCCGTGTCCTGAAGTCAAGCTTCTTGACTTCTCAGTCAAGTCCTGAGAGCGCAGGCTTCTTATCAACTGAGATGGTGTGCCTCCTTCTGCAGATAAGTTGGGGTGAGGGAAGCTGGTGGGAAAAGCCCTGGGGGAGGGTCGGGCCCGGCTGCCTCACCAGCGGGCTTGTCCTGGCTAAGGAGCTCTGGGATCCATTCTTTGTAATAGAAGGGGACCAGCCTCTTGTTACTCCACCATCTCTGCATCAGTATCAGCCCCTACTGGCCACTGGCAGTGCCAGGGAGAGGCCTTCCCGGGCTGCTGGTGTGTGCAGGATTCAGCTTAACTGACCTCACCCAGCCCCTGCCATCTCCTGTGTGGAGCACTTGACTGCTTGGCTACTGAGTGATCCAAGGACATGACACAAGCATTTTGCTGAGCTGTGTTCCCTCCAGGTCCCAGTCTCAACTGATTTGCAGTTTAATTGCAGCGGAGACGTGGCAACCCAGGGGAATCGAGAACTGACTCCGTGCGCCAGGCTGTGCTGGTCTCAGTTGTCCTGTGTGTGTTCAGCCTGCTGGGGACTGCCGGCATCCAGG
Source organism: Okapia johnstoni (assembly GCA_024291935.2). NCBI lineage: Eukaryota > Metazoa > Chordata > Mammalia > Artiodactyla > Giraffidae > Okapia > Okapia johnstoni. Next base: position 87,458,952 of record CM044310.1, read on the forward strand.
TACAACAGGGGAGGCTTTTCAAGGCATCCGAGTGAGTGCACATGACCCTTTGGGTACAGAGGGCTTGGGCAGTTCATCCTCATCCCTGGAACCACCCATCATGCTGTGGTGGAGCCCCTGGGTACCGGATCATGTATTAGCAGGAGACTGGGATTACCTGCCCTTCCAGGGAGGAGGCGCTGGAACAGGAGGAAGGGGGCACTGCAGGCAAGAGTGGCTCATTCCTCTGCCCGCCCTGCTCCCAGGTGGCTGCACTCAGCTGGCTCCCCCTTGATGCCAACCCTGGCACAGGTGTGGGTAAGGTCCGGGATGAAGGGTCCTTAATCCGGCACTCACAACCCTACGCGCCAGCCTCCCAGCGTCTAGGGCCCAGTCAAGTCCCTCTTTCCCTTTCCTGTCAGAATGAAGCCCGAGGGTAGAGACTCAGGAATACAGACAAACATTCTCTTTATTGAGCTACACATGAATTTTCCATTAGTCAGAGAAGTAGACTGGCAGTGTGTAAGATATCACAGAAACCTCACCGATTGGGAATAGAAAGGCTTAGAAAGACCCGTGGGCTTTTTTTTTCTTTTTTTTCCTTTTTTTTTTTTTCCAAGTTTTTTTTTTTTTTTTTTCTGCATTTTAAATTTTTTGTGTTTTGTCTTTTTGCCTCTTTATCTGAAATGGCTGTGACTGGTCTTCTTCAGCAAATATTGTCATAAAAGTGAACCGTGAAGAGGTTTGGGGTTTGGATACTAGTCAAAGTAGAAATGACATTGGACTGATCATGAGAACTGTGGCTTTCATGTAAACATTACATTCCATCTTTTTTTTTTTAATTTTGTTTTTTTTTTTCCATCTTGTGGTATTTAAAAATTTTTTGTTTTTTATCTGCAGCACAAACATCCCCACATGAGAAAGAGCGAACACAGGTCACTGAAACAAAGGAAAAGGTGGAGGGGTGCGCACGCGCACACACACACACACACACACACACACGGAGCATCCATCTGAGAGACGGAGAAGCGAAAATGTCAGCAGGAAAAACCACAACCCGGTTCCCAAAGACTACGAAAGCTGATCTGGTATGTAATACATAGTGCTCATCAGGACAAAAAGAAAACCAAAACCTAAAACAACTAAAAACAAAAAAAAAAATGATAAAGGGACTCTGTAGGAAGGGAATGAGGGGGGAACTGTTTTCTACTGGGCTCTATGTATATGTTCTGTATCCTTTGGGGGCAGCTACTGGCCAGTGAGAGCTGTGCTTTATCTATACAAACCCGGAGCGAGCCTGTGGTCCGACTGGCTCGGGGCTGGGTGGGGGGAGGGCTGTGGGCGCCGAGGCTGTGCTAGGAAAGCGGGGCCTGAGCACACACCCGGGAGTCAGTGCCCAGGGTGTGGACAGGTGGCACCTCTGCAGGTGGGGTGGGGTGGGCGAGGCTGCAGGTGTGTATGTTTATTTCACAAAGGGAAAAAAAAAAAGATGGATGAGATGGTGAGTTTTCCTTTATCCTCTTTTTTTTTTTAACGCTACAAAGCACATGAGAAATGTTCTTCCTTTCCTTTCAAATTCTAAATGTAAAGACTCAACTAAAACCGGATTCTACAGCATTCTAGAGAAATACACAGCCGTCAGTCATTCTGGGTCGTAGGTTAGACAGGGGGCTTGATACAGAAAGGCTGTGTGTCTTACAAAGGCCAAAAGGTCATGCTACCAGGAGATCAACGTCAACAGCAAAGAGTCCATGAAGCAGTCTGTAGAGAGAGAGACAAGGGGTCCAGTCGGACCATTTTCCTTGGTTTAGAACACCAACCAACCAACCGACCGAAAAACCCTCCAGCGTGTTTAATGACGTGGGGGTGGGGGCAGGATGGGGCAGCATTGCAGGGGGATCCGGAACCCAAGGGAAGCCTTCCTGGGCCACCCTGGGAGGCCTCACCCCAGGGACCCTGCCCGGCCAGGTCTACAGACCAGCTCCCCCCTCGGCCACTCCTGCCCCTTCTCCACATCGTCTTTCCCCGGCCCTCTTGGAGGAGCCTGAGGAGCGGCTTCAGCTCTGCAGGTGACCCTGTGCTGTGACAGCCCCTCCCCTCAGCTGCAGGTGGGAAGCAGACCAAGTCTCCCTTTTCTCTGACTCTTGCCTTGTTAACCACGAATAAAGAAAACTCAGGAGACAGTGGATTGATCGGAGCAATGATTCTTCTAAATTCTTGAAGTTAACAACCTCTGCCACCCAAAAGAGAAGCATCCTTAAGTTTTCTCTTGTTGGAAAGTATGGGGCAGGGAGACATTTGAGGTCCTGGCCATTTTTTAAAAACCAGTTTTGGAATTCACACAAGTGCAGGACAGAACCGAGAGCACACAGCCTGAGCGGGTGGAAGCAGAGAAAAGGCTGGACTGAGGCCAGGGCTTTTCTTGCCCTCCCCCCTGCTCACAGAAATGGGTCTCAGAGTTGTGAAAGCACGTGGCTGTTCTTAAAAGGATGGACTCTCAAATCAGGACTTGTATCGCAGTGCGTGTGTGTGTGTATGTGTGTGTGTGTGTGTGTACGCGCATAAGTGCACGCTCAGGTGCTGTCCCAGGAAATTGAGCAATGGAATGGTGGTCAGTTCTGTCTGAGGCTCTTTCTAGTACAGACTAAAAAAACTTCTTTAATATATATTTGTCTATATATATATAAGGTTTGTTATGCCTTTTTGGAGTTTGTTTACCAACTTGCATTTTCTGTTGGAGTTGCTATACAGGACAAGAGGTCAGTACAAGCCGCAGCCCCGGAGGTTGTTGGCAATGATGATGTCGGTGACGGCGTCAAATACCACCTGGATATTATTCGTGTCTGTGGCACAAGTCATGTGACAATAAATTCGTGAAAATAAAATTTCTTTGTTGTTTTTTTTTTTTTTTTATAGTGCGTGAGCGGTTTTTGCTTCATAGGTGTTGGAACATGAGTTGCAGCTCACATTAAAAATCACGCATGGCTGAGTGATCGCCTAGCTTTCCCAGGTCTTTTCCCCTCTGTTTTCACAAGCGGTCCCCCCAGGGGCCCTGGGCAGACAGTGGCCACAGGCTAGCCCTTCCACCTTCTAGAAGAGCGTGCTGAGGCCGGCACGATGCTCAGCCCTGGTCCAAACCAGTCCTGCCGCTCCTGAGGCAGCTGTTCAGGGTGGGGTGGTGACTCTGGGCGTGCGGGGCGCCATGCCTACACTTTGCTGAATGCTTCCTCCACCAGTAGGGCCGGGACTGTTCTTTAAGCAGTCCCCATGCTTAAAGTGAGTGGCCAGGACAGGGGGCAGGGGTACCTTCCATCCCCAGGTGGGAAGTTTACCAGCTGGGGCCCCACTGCCCCACCAGTTCCTTGGATGCTCCTTTGATCCTGTCCGGGGTCTGGTGGGGGTATCTGTGGATGATGTAAGGACAGTTTGCCCATGAGCTGCAACCCAAGCCCCATATCTCTCTTCTGTTAGTTTTCAATCAATGTTAAAAAAAACATGGACCAACCCAGAAATGCCAATCCAAGTATAGTCGCCCCATTTTCTTCAGTGCCCCTAGGACCTGGCCAGCCTGGAAATGATCCAGTCTGACATTGAGGGTGGGCGGCTACACCTCCTCCACCCCGCCTCGGCTTCCCTGGTCTCCAGTGGCTCGGTGTGAGTCACAGGGGGGGTCTGTGGCTTGGGCGCTGGAAAGTGTCTGCAGCCAGATACTTAAATGTGAGGGGTCAGGGCTAAGGGGTGGGGACACCCCTGGGTGGGGGTCAGGGCGGAGACCAGCTCCGGACAGCCCACAAGGCAGAGCCCCCTCAACTCCACTGTTGGCTGGCCACCAGTGAAGCCATTAAGTTAGGGGAGGCTCAGGGACTAGACACAGCCCCAGGGAGGACCCCACCAAGGGCCCTTCTCTGCAGAGGGGGCCAAGACGGCACTGGTCGAGGTGAAAAGTGCCCAGGAGTGACTCTGAGGGTGCCCCGTTCTACCTTCTCAGCGTCCACTGAGTCTGTCCCCTTACACAGCCCGACGGTCCCTTAGAGCTCCCCTGAGACATCCCGACGCCCACCTGCCCACCCCAGCCCCTCTAGCTGGTTTCGTCCCCACAGGCCTAGGCACCCCCAGGGGCCACCTCATTGACCATTTGTCATCCGTCTTGTTCTCCGAACTCCAACTGGATCCCTCCGGAGATCCTGAAGACCTCAAGTGTTTCCCAGAGTCAGACCGACTTCATCTGGGCGCATCCAGCGCCCCACACAACCAGGCAGTGAGCCTGACCGCTCCTCGGGCCGTGTCCTGAATTGGGCTCCAGGGACACCAGGTCCCTGGGGACAAGGAAGAGCCCTCGGCTCAGACTTGCCCCCAGAGGTGGCACTGGCCTGAGAGGGCCTGCTGAGCCCCATCCAGTCACAACTTTCTGAAGACCTGAGCGGGTCCTGAAGGTCCTCGCTGGGGCTGGGAGAAGTGCTTGCCAAGAGGGGCTACAGCCTGGCTCCATCTGCCCCAGCCCCGCCCATGCCCACCTGCACTTGCCGTGCCCGGCAGAGGGCACCTCGAACATGGCCATGGCCCCCTGTCCGTGGTGTCCATCCTCTGGATGGTACTGCGCTGACGGCAGGCATGGAGCAAGCCCGTCACTGGGCGCCATCCCCTCCATTCCTCCCCGCACTCCCCCCAAGCGGTGGGGGGTCCTGTCTACTGTGGGGCCCGGATGACACACACACAGGCGATTAACCTGCCCCAGGTTGTGGTCTGGCTCCAGAGGCTGCTTCAGCCTCCCTACAGCCTGGGGAGGGCGGGGAGCCAGCAGGTTCACACAGGGGAGACAGGCCAGTGCACCCTCCTCCACACCCAAGGGTGAGGGCGGACTCTCCCCAGTAGTGGAGGAGGTTGGCGGGGGTGGGGGGCAGCATCCATTGCTCCTGGAATCGGGCTGGATTTGAGGACCCATGTCACCCTGGGAGCTGAGCCTACGCCCTGGGGCTGTCAGGGAGAGAGGGTTCCCGACTGAGCCCACCTGGGACACATCCTCTGCTGCCACCCGAGGAGCCTCTAGAAGCTTCCCAGCCCCCAGGGTGACGAAGGCTGGGCTCTGGCCTCCCATCAGTGCTGCTCCAGCCTATAAGCAGCAGCTCAGAGCCGGGCCATCCTACACAGCCAGCCTCCATCAGCCGCCAGAGACAGCCTCATCACGGGGGTGTGTGACACACTCCCCTGGAGCCAGGGAAAGAAAAGCCCCTGAGAAGGCGTGGAAGAGAGGCAGGCAGGTGGGGCGGGAGGAGGCCTACAGAGTCGGGGTGGTCTGATTGGGGAAAAGCCCAGGATGGAAAGAGAGCAGGAGAGGGTAGGTAGGATGCTGGTGGAGGTGGGGAGCAGGGCTGATGGCTGGAGCAGAGAAACGCAGGGCTGAGGCGGCCCAGGCCCCACTTGCTGGGCACATATCCACCCTCTCTAGTGCAGGCAAACGGGCCGTGTGGCCCAGCAGAGGCCCAGGGCAGGAGTTAAGGAGGGGTACTGGGGAGATGGGAGGCCAGGACGAAAGCAGAGGGGGAAACTGGGTGGGCAGTCCGGCCTCCCGATCCTTCCATGTCCCTCTGAGTCACCTGGTCACAACGTGCGTGCATCGTGAGGGTTCATTTCCCACCACACCCGGGGCAGCGCCCTCGCCTCCTCTTCTATTCCCGGCCCACCTGCCAGATGCCCCGGAGATGCGGGTCCCTGGCAGGTCCATGCGGCACCCACCTGTGTACTCGGGAAAGCAGATGGTCAGAGGTGACTTCTTGATCTTCTCCCCAAAGAGATCTTTCTTGTTGAGGAAGAGAATGATGGAGGTATCGATGAAGAACTTGTTGTTACAGATGGAGTCGAAGAGCATGAGAGACTCATGCATGCGGTTCTGCAGCCCCAGGAGGGGAGGGGGAGAGAGCCAGACAGACAGTGAGAGGGACAGACAGGGAGACAGGGAAAGAGAAGACGACAGTTAGGCAGGAAAGGGAGGATCGGGGCTACCTGGCAGCTCAGGAGGGGCTGCTGGGCCCCCATGGCTCCTTGGAAGACTGACAGGTAGAAGGTTCCGTACAGAACAGAGCTTCTTGTGTCCAGTGTTCAGAGCAACCCATACCCCTGTCTCGGGGCCAGTGGCAGAGAGAGGACTGGGAACCAACCAGGGCTCCTTGGGAGAGGCTGAGGACAAGGAAACTAACCCTGCCCTCTGCAGTCTGAAGCCACGAGAGGGTCTCCCTGAGTCTGTGTGTGCATGGGTGTGTGCGCGTGTGCATGTAGGTGTGGCCTCCAGGTGTGTGTGTGCATGTGTGTATTTGTATGTGCATGTGTGTGGTCTCCAGGCATGTGTGTGTGCATGCACGTGTGTGTGTTGGGGGGGATTGCTGGACAGGAGCTGAGAGCTGTGCTCTGGCCTTCCGGTCCACACCTGTCCTGTTGGGCCTAACCTGTGGGTGGGGGTGTCCTCCGGGAGTGGAGCGGGGCTCTAGGCCCCTCCTGTGGTCTGAGGGGAGAAGTCACGCCAGCCTCCTGCCAGCATCCTCCGGGGACTGAGGAGACGCTACTGCCCAGGCTGCCTGCAGGCATGCCTGGAGGATGGCCGCTCCCCCTCTGGCTGGGTCAAACTCAACCACAGGTCAGGTCATGAGAGCTGAAAGCTGTGCACAACTGCTTTGCACACAGGAGTTCGTTTAGTAAATGAACGAAAAGGATGTGCACTCCCAATCAAGCAGGACCCTGGGACAGCCTTCTGCCCTGGGCAAGGACAGCCTTATTCTAACCTGTTTCTCGGTAGCCGCTTCTCTGCGAACTAACCCATTTATGCATGGGAAGGTGGCTCCCTCGTGAACTACCTCTCCAGGGGAAGGGGGACCCCCTGTCTGATCCCCAAGCCCAGCTCCGCGGGCCTGCAGCTCAAGCCCAGGATAATTCCTGGCTGCATGCTCCCTCTGAAGTAAGAAGACGGAAGCAAATGACAGGAGAGAGCAGAGCAGTGGTGTGGGCGTCCCTGGGCGTTATCCCTGGAGATAGACGAGCAGACCGTGGAGCTGAGTGGGCTGCTGGAATGTGAAGTGACCACCACCTGTCACCCAGTCCCACTCTGCCAGCTCTTCCCTGCCTCGTGTCATCTACCCCATTAATCCTTAGGGGACACTGAGAGATGACAGGGCTGGGACCGGGAAGGACAGAGATGTGCCCCCGACTCTGGGCCAGACCACAGCTTCTGCAACACAATGGGTCTCTCCAGCCAGTGTGAGTAGCCTGTGGGCTCCAGAATAAATGGTCAGAGGGTCCCGACCAGCCCTGCGTGTCTTTGGTAATCTCTTGCACGGCTGGGTTGTCATACCAGTGACCTGGAAGGGGTGTTGGCACCAAACCCTTGTTCTTACAGCCAAACCCAGCTGGTGGAGGGGGCGGTCTTGGGTCTCAGCTGCCCCTCAGGGGCCCCTAGACAATGGCTTTTCTGCAGCCTCTGGGACCTGTAGTAAACAGCATGGTCCTTCCACTCTGCCACACAAATCCAGCAGACTCCTATGGTCTTACTACTCTCCTGGCCTCAACCAGTCCGTTTCATTCTCAATCCCCACCCCAGTTTCTGCCGGTCGGTTACTGCACAGTCACACTCGAGTAGAGAAAACGCGTGACAGTTCCACCTGGTGCCATTTCAGTGGAGCCTGTTCAGAAGGGGGCGGGCAGAGGTTTCCTGGGAGGTCCAGCGGATGCTGTTCGGGGCCAGGGCTGGGGACACCCAGGGTCCCCGGACCGCCAGGGAAGCAGAGCAGAGCTGCTCTGAGCCAAGGATTCAACAGGAAACACCTCCCCACCACACAGCAGCACCTCGGCCTACCGCTGCTCAACCACAAGCTGGAAGCCCACGTCCAGAAGCAATGTCCCACCTCGCTGCCCAACTAGCTCAACTTGATCTACAGACGTGGGGGGGGCATGTTGGGGACACATGCCCAGGGCACTCCAGGACCAGAAGAGGCCACCAGGGAGACCTGAGCTGAAAGTGGGGACTCTGAGCATACGGCACATGGGCTGGGCTGAAAGGTCTGGAGGCCGCCAAGCATTGGTACAAACGAACGACTCAGGCCAGCTGCCCGGCTTCAAGTCCCACTCAGCTAAGGCTCAGCCCCTCCCCGCCCCGGGGCTGCAGAGCGGGCGCTCTTCCGGCTCACACCAGCGGGGTCTGTGTGCAGCCCTCTGCGGGGCTGCAGGAATGACCAGCACAGGCTCCTGCTCGCAGAGAGTTCACAGTCTAGTCACGGAGAGAAAATGCACACACGCGAAGAGATCCTGGTTCCGAGCGAGCGAGCGAGCGGCACAGAGCAGGAGAGGGGCCCGGAGGCAGTGAGGCTCCCCGGTCAGACCTGGGGAGTGAGCCTGGATGGAGGGAGATGCAGGGACGGTGGTGGGGAGGGGAGGCGCCGGCACTGAGAACCCCTCCTCACCCCGCAGGCCTCACCGCCATCACTCTGAACCCACTGGAAGCCACTGCCAAGGAGTCGAGAGCCCAGCCTGTCAGTACATGCTTGCCCAGAGAACATGGGCGCCAGAACACATTCAGAAGAGATGTCAACATCTGAGAGAAGGAAGCCAGGGGTCACAGCCAGGCAACAGCACCCACCCCAGCTCACCCCGTCACCTTCCTGTCTCTCCCACTTGCCAGCAAAGTGTGGCCAGTGGCCAGTGCCAAGCCCTCTAGATGGACAGAGCAGCCTCTGCCCTCACCACACCCCCTGGCGCCTGGAATCCTCCTGCCCTGGTGCACTGTGCCCTCTGCCGGGCAGCCCACAGTCCAGACCCAGGACACGTGGCGTGTGGGGGGGTGCCCGGCAGAAGCAACTTGGGCACTGATACAACACACCACACTCACACTAGAAAAAGCTGGCACTTTTTATTAATGGTAGGTGACTAATAAATACATTACGGCAGCCAATAAATTATTACAATGACTAGAGATTTATTAAACCAACGAGTCACTCTTCTTACAAAATTACAGTTAATATGGGGTGGGTGGGGGTGGGGCTGGGAGGTGGGACCACTGTACCTAAGAGAGGATGTTTGCTAAGGAAGGAAGGGGGTGCCCAGGCCCACCTCTGCCGGGCACGGGGAGGGGAGGACGCAGGGGGACTGAGGCAGAGGAGACAGGGAGGTGAAGGGCCTGGCTGCTTGGGGAGGCGGCAGGAACAGGGGTGCAGGGGTGTGGGGGGCAATGAGGAGAGGACAGGCCACAGGAGAGCGGTGCCTGTGAGCCGCTGGCTCTGCAGGGGACGGGCTGTGTGTTCAGGCTGGTGGTCTGGGTGCACGGGGTCTGGGTGGGCCTTCTCTGCTTCTGCCCCAGGCCAGGCCCTCCCCCAACAGGGGCCTTCACTTGTTGGAGTGGGGTCCTGGAGCCCCCAAGGGAAGGCCTTACTTTGCTCCTGGGCCAGAGGGCTGAGACTCGCCTTTCTGGGGGTGGGGGTGGAGTCGGCAGCAGCTCACAGACCCTGTTCCTGATCTGGCTGTCATGTCTGGTCTCATTGCTGTGGGCGGCTGGACCCTTTGCTCTGTAGGCCTGTGGGTTGACACTGGGGGACTGTCTGGGGGGTGCTGGCCTCTGGCACCCCAGGTTGAATCTCTGGTGGCCCTGGAGCCGGAGCCTCAGGCCTCAGTTCCTGAGAACTGCCAGGCTGTGCCTGAAGGCATCCGGAAGGCTCAGGGAAGGGCAGAGACCACCCGAGGTGGCTCCGTGTGCCCTACCTCTCAGAGAGGGGGCAGGACACTGCCTGGTCTGGAGGAAAGGCCGGGGCCCCGACTGCGGTGGATTTACTCACCAAGAGGTATGTGCTTAGCCTGCACTGGGTCAGGCCAGGGGAAGAAGAAGGGACCAGGAGAGATGCGGGCCAGAGCGAGAACTGGCAGGATCACCTATCAGGCAGAAACTGTCACAGGGCAGGCCGAGGTGAAGCCATGGGATGACCTCTCCCCTTGCAGGACTCACCCCAGCAGAAGGGAAGGGCCTGGGCAAGCTGATGCCTGGGTCCTCCCCACTAGGGGTTTACGGACAGTTTCTGTCACTGGGGCATGGAGCTGGATACTGGGGCGGCGGGGGGGGGGGGGGGGGGGAGGCCCAGATACCGGGGTATCCTGGCACCAGATACCAGGGTAGTCGTCTGCCTGAGTTGTGCCTCCTACCTCCATGTTCGGAGCACGTGGCCATGGGCCCCCAGGCTCTGCTGTGGCCAGAGAGGACAGGGGGCCAGGGCGCTAGGCCTCTAGTGCTCCGTGGAAGGGGGCCCCAGAACCATAATGTCTGAGATGTTGGCGAGAGGACCCGAGCCATGCTGTCTGCTCAGGGCTGGGGCAGACCCTGCCCCCTCCTCAGGCCAGAGCCCACAGGCTCCACTGAGCCCATCTGCGGGCCTCGGGCACTGGCCTCCAGTCAAGCCAGGGCGCCTTGGCGCCTCTCCCTGTCCTTGGCGGGAAGGCCAAGCACCGTCTCTTTCCAGGGCAATCGGCACAGGACAGACGCTGCCCACAGGCATCCGGACGGCAAGTGCAGCCTTCATGGGCTTGGCGCGGGTGCCCCTCCCAGAATCAGGTTCCCTTTGGCCTGATGACTAGAGGCGCTCAGAGGGCTGAAGCATGGCCTCTAGGGGTCGCACACAGGGCCACCCTGTCTGGTCACTCATAACACCACCCCCAGCACCCCCACAGCCACGACGGAGCCAAAACTCGCCTGTCACCTCAGTTGCTCCTCTGCAGGGTGGAGCCGCCTGTGACAATGTGGATGGGAGACGCAGTGGACAGGAGGGAATTTCACCCCAGACACCTGCTCCATGGGGGCTGTGACTAGACAGCCAGGGACCCCTGGGCAGTCTGGGGTCACAGGGCAGGAACAGCACAAGAAGCTGAGCAGGGCAGAGATACAGCAGGCTGCCCAGGGGACCGAGGGGCAGGAAGGCCCCAAACACCCCGCTCCCCAGCCTGCTAACGCTGCAGGTAGGGTGGGCTGCGGTCTGGGGCCCTGCCACCTGCCTGCTGCCCAGGAGAACTGGTGACCCCCACCTCCAGGACAACGGCCTTAGAGATGGGGCTTGTCAGCTGCTTTTGAGACTGGGGTCATAGGGCAGACTGAGGGGCACAGTTGGTCATACCCAGGGTGGTGGTGCCCGGAAATAATGGTGACGTCTTCAGCACTGGATAAGATGGCCTTGACAGGCCCGGGCTGCCCACACGGACATGGAGGCAGTTGGCTCCAGGGGCCTGATCTCTGCCACGACCCAGCACCTGGTACAAGGCACAGCACACAGCAAGGCAGACAAGACCGAAACGGACCCAGGCTGGCAGGGCTGCTCCTGTGGCCCTGGATGCCCGGCGAGTTCCCACGAGACCAGGGGCAGCAGCGGAGAGCCAGGTGGGGGACGGGGCTCAGCCACCCCTGCGGGCATTTGGCACTAGGGCAGGTGCCCTGGCTCTCCCATGCACCACCCAGAGCTCTGCCTGTGGGAAACAAGAAGCCCAGGGCTCCTGGCTGCAGGGCAGTCAGGGGCTGTGCTGGGAGTTCGGGGGTCCTGCCTGACCTGGGACCGAGCAGAGCCCAGTGTGGGGCTGGAGGAGCAGAGGGCCTGAGGAGGGAGGAGCTGGAGCCCCCTCGAGGGGTAGCCCCTCTTCTCCCATGGGCACATATGTCTCCCTAGGCAGAGCCATCATTCAAGGGGCAGAGCCACAACCCAAGCACATGGGGTGTCTGCCAGGCTGTGGGTTGGCAGCATCAGCCAGCTAAAGGCCCAGGAGAGAGAGGGAGGTGTGTTCACCACCCCAGACCAGCCAGGGCCTGAGTCACCAGGGGGAGTCACCCCACCTCCTTCTGCTCAGGTATCTCAGGAGCAAAGCTCCTCCAAGGGGTCTGAGGACTCTCGGTCTGGAGGATACTGGGTGTGTGTGTGGGCCAGGCTGTGCCCCTCACAGGGCACTCAGTGTGGTGGGCCCGTCCATGTGCCCTCCTCTGTCCCCAGGGCTGGCGGGACCCCAAAGGCTGTGAACAGACTCTATTTCTTCACCAAGACAGAAGGAGGCTGGAACATTGGCTATAGGGGCCGTGTCCACACCTCCCCGGGGCCTCCTCCACCCCAGGATCTCCAGTCCCCAGGCCCCTTGTGGCCCTGGCAGGTTTGCACTGGATTCACCCTGAATTCAAGACAAAAAAAGCACATCTGCTCACACTCCAGAGTGGCCGCCCGAGACCTGACTGAGGGGAGAAGTAGAGGAACCACCCTGGGGCCTGCAAAGGTGGGGTGTGAGGCCCCCACAGCAGTCAACATAAGAGCCACTTCCCCTGGGCCTCCCCTCCCTGCGGCCTTCCCCCACCCCAACCACTGTCCAGGCACCGTGGGACTCAACTCTTCCCACCACCCTCCACACACCTTTGTAAGAAGGCAGTCTCAGAAGCATTTGCAGACCTACGAGAGTTGGGGGTGGGGGTTCCCCAGGAGAGTACTGGGGAGCCCAGAGAAGGAAGGGCTGGTGTCCAGGGGCAGAGAGCCAAGGGGAGGAGGAGGGAGGCACTGGCTGAGGCCTGAGCACCCCCAGACCCACACATGGCTGCTGGCTGGCTTTTTGGTGACGGAGCTGCCCTTGACCAGAGAGACCTCAAGAAAAGCTGAGCAGTGGCTCCCACCGCCCCCACCCCTGCACAGCCTCAGACGACAGGAGAAGACCCCAAGACTTCAAGCATGAATCACCGCATGTAGAGCATACACCTATTCTGGGCTGGACGGCGGCCTTGACCCCACAGCCCTCTCCCCCAGGGAAAACACCCAGCGACGAAGCAGAGGCTGGTGAGTCGCCCGTCTCGGCAGGTGTGGGCGCTCAGTGTCCCGACCAGCCCCGTTACCACATGTGCTGGCGTCTGGGGCCAGGGTGGCCGTGGAGGGTGCTTCCTGTCCCCCCGCCCCCTGGTGCCAGCCACTGGTGCTTCCTTGTCAAGGGCAGAGAGTGGGCTGGGAGGTGGCGGAGCGTGGGCTCCAGGGTGGGCTGGGGCAGCAGGGCAGCAGGCGGCTGGGTGGTGAGGCCGGGGCTCAGTAGAGGCCACAGCCCCGGAGGTTTTTGGCGATGATGACGTCCGTCACGGCGTCAAAGACAAACTGGATGTTGTTGGTGTCGGTGGCACAGGTGACGTGGGTGTAGATCTCCTTGTGGGCGGACTTGTTCTTGCTCTCATACTGGGCCTGGATATAAGCCACGGCTTCTGTGAAGGAGTTGGGGCCTGCGGGAGAGACCAGGTCAGGAGCTGGTGAGGCAAGGCCCCCATCTGGGTGCCAGTCAGGTCACAGGCCAGGGAGTGGACACCAGGGGCCCCTTAGTGACTCCCCTGCAGGAGGAACCTAACAACAGCTCAGTGCAATCAACAGCGGGTCATGAAATCAAGTCCACGGCTCACGTCCAGTTTAAAAACAATGAAGGAAGCCAGAGAGCAGACCTCACTGTGCCTCACTGGCACTAAGGGTGGGGTGCTGTTTTACGGAACTCCTGTTTCAACTTTTATAGATGCACCTATGGGTTCCTGACGCAAACATGCTTCCTTTCTGGGGGTCCTGCCCAAAGAAGCCTGAACCAGTGCTCACAGGGGATCAGAAGTCTGCCAGCCCCTACAGGCTGTCCTCTGCTAGTGGTCACTTCTCGGAGCACGTGGGTATGCCTCCGCCCTTGGCCGCTGCTGGGAAAGCTAGGTGGACACTCACAGCACCTGCGAGCTGCCCTGGCCTCCTTCCTCTCGTCCCCTCCTACCTCCTTCTCACGTCTACTTTCCAGGGATGAAGAACTGTCTGGCTCCCTGACTTGCTGCCACACCACTCTGTGGGGTTTCAGGGAGGTACAGAAGGGACTCCTGGCTCTGCCTGAAGCCTCCACAGGCTCTGGCAGGGTTGCCAGACCCGCTGAGGGAGGGAGGGAGGGAGGGAGGGTGGGAACGGGCTGGGTTTGGAGCCGCAGTGAAGACTGGAAAGCTGGGAGGGGCATGCCTGAGGGGACGGGGGTACCTAGCCTCTCGGCACAGGGGCACAGACCACCAGGCCTGGCCTGGAGGGCCTACTAGACCACAGCTCTTTCCTAAATCTGGGCTGGAGGTGAGGGAAAGGGTCCCTGGGACCTCATCACACCAAACTGGCCTTGGTGACTGACGCCCTTGCTTCTTGCTGCCCTGTGGGCCAGTCTTGGCTACCTAGGGCAGGATGCACGGACCCTCCACAATTCACATGTGGCTAAACAGAGGCCAACTGGTGTGTGCGCAGGGTGCTGAGCCCAGCCCGCCTCTGGCTGTGTGCTGCTGGGGTCTGGCCCAGGGGGCCATCAGCCTAATGTCGAGGAAGGGGCGAGACAGTGAGCTGCACCACTTGCCCAGCTCCAAGCCGTGGCCCCCACGTCCACTCCTGGGGAACTGAAGTTCAGCCTGGAGGCTCCCCTACCAAGCTGGGACTCTGACTCCCCTTGTGCTCTCTAGGCTGGGGGGCTGGGCAGGCTGGAGATGCCCACTTCCGCTTCCACTTGTCTCTCTGACCAGGCCCTGGCCATCCTGAAGAGCCAGTGGGCCCATGGGCTACTCCAGCCACGCTGCTGCTCCACAGGGGCCTGGCCAGGCTTGCCCACCCACTCACAGCCAGGTGACCCCGCCACAACAGTGACAAAGGTGGCCTCCGTTGGCCACAGCGTCCTCTGCAGGGAGGTGTGAGCAGGACCGTTCATGAGGCTCTCGCATCCAACAGGCTTTTTGACTCATAAGTACCCATGTGGGGATGCTCTCAGGGTACTTCTCAGTTGTAATCATGGTCACAAGAGCAAGTATTCAGTAAGCACTTGCTATTCACCCAGTGCCATGCTAATAAGCTCCTTCCTGCTCACTTTGTCCTCCTGGCAACTCTGGGAGGAAGGGACAGATAATCACGGTGATTACCCATCTCACAGATGTGGAAACTGAGGCTCTGAGAGGTTGTGTACCTGCTGTGAGTGGCAGAGTGGAGGCAGGAACCCTGGGCTGTCTGACTCAAAGCCCCATCATCACCCCAGCATCATCTTGGTGTTGCTGTGGTACTGACAGCCTCTACTTACAGACAACCAAGCTGAGGTGCAGAGGCTGCCAGGGTCAAGGGCTTGTAAGTGGCCAAGCCAGGATTCCAGCCCTGCTTCCCCTGACTAGGAAGCCCAGCTGGCTGCCCCAGGCCCCTTGCTATAGCACATTATAGGGAGGCAGGGGACCTGCCTTCAGTTCTGTGCTGGATCCTCTGCGGCAGAGCCCGGTGCATCTGCAGCCCATGGTGAAGGGGGACTGAGAGGCCCCTGCGGTCCCCGTGGGGAGCGGCCGTCTCTACCTGTGTACTCCGGAAAGCAGATGGTGAGCGGGGACTTCTTGATCTTCTCTTCGAATATGTCCTTCTTGTTAAGAAACAGGATGATGGACGTGTCCGTGAACCATTTGTTGTTGCAGATGCTGTCGAACAGCTTCAGCGACTCGTGCATGCGGTTCTGCAATAGAGCGGAGGAGAGGCGAGTGAGACCCATGCAGTCCTGACCCACCGTGGCCAGTGACACAGCAGGACAAGCAAAGGGACGGTCCGCCAACGTGGCTGAACGCACCACCAGGGATAGAGACGGGAGGACCCACAAGAACAAGGACCTGGTCCCTGCTGCATTCCACACATGGGTGGGGTGGGGGTTGAGCAGGGGGTAGGGCAGGGTGGGGGGAACGCTGCCCCTTCCCCGCAGAGAGCTGGCCCAGGCGGGGGCAGCGAGGTTACCGGACGGACTCCAGCCCACCACGGAGAGGACATGCACCATGCATACGGGGGCAGGGCCCCGCCACCCTCCACACGTCCACGCGGGACCGCGGGGCATGCAGACGGCTCTATCGGGGTCTCACTCGGCTTCACCAGCGGGGGTGGGAGGATGCACGCATTCAGTTGGGAAACATTAACCGAGGACTGAGGGATCCTCGCATTAATCCAGAGTTGGAAGCAGACACCAGGGGACAGCGTCGGGAGAGTGCTCTTGCTGTGGCCTTGGTCTGGTTGGGGATCGGGTGGGTTGCCTGGGCTGTGGCTAGGCTGGGGGCAGCTCTGTGTGAGCTGCTTGTCGAGACTGTTTTCCCAGTACAGGGGCCAGAAGAACCCCAAGATGAAAGCCAACAGAACAGATTAAACCAGAGAGGAAGATAAAAAACCCAGAAAACATGAGAGAAGGAAAGAGAGGGAAAAACAAAAACAAAAAAACCCAAATTGGTTCAACCAGTCTCAGGCAAGGAAGTCAAAGCCGGTCCATCTGGAGGGCCCCGGGGCAGGCTCCAGAGACCACGGCCGCCCCAGTGCTGTGGACCGTGCAGCTGGAGATGGGAGGCGAGGTGGGGTGCACCAGCATAGGCCGGCCGGTGAGGAGGGTGGGACGCGGGAGTAGGGGCAGGCTTCACAGCAAAGTCACCCGGCGGTGCCCTGGGAACCTGCTGCTTTCAACTCTTAGCTGATGGTCTCAGCTGGAAGGAGGCGCTTCATACCTGCCCGACTTGCAGCGTCTCTCAGAATCTGCTCATGGGTTTGGCCTTGGTTTGGCAAGTTAAGGCCCTGCAGGCGGTGGTGACGGTGCTGCTGCTGAGAAGTTGTGGCAGGTGAGGCCCAGGGCCGCGGGGGTCCGGGCGGTGGCAGGCAGGGTGGCCGGCCGGTGGGCAGGCAGACACCAGCCCCAGGGCTCCTGGCCAAGCTCCAGGAGCCCCCAGACACCTTTTTCTCAGGCAGCCCCAATTCTCGCCTGCCCCCCGCCCCAGGCCTGGGAGGGTGGGGCAGGGCCGACCAGAGAGGAAGGTGGTCGACCAAGGATGGGTCAGCGGCTGGAGCTCTTGTTCCCGGGGGCAGCATGTGGGAGTCCCACCACTTGGCCTCAAGTGGTGCTCCTGGGCAGAGTCATGTCACAGCTGCCGTCTGCTGCATGAAGTGTCCCGAGCAAGCGCAGGCACTCTTATAGCCCCCAGTCCCAGGGGCCCTCATAGCCGCCCAGAGGCCGCTCGCCGTGCGCTCCACTTAACAGAGGAGCAGGTGGAGCGGCCGCCACGCTCCCACAGTGCCAGCGGTGGCACTAGACCCTGGGCTACGTCCACCTGGCCCTGGACACACAGGCAGGGCGCTATTCTCACTGGCACCATGGCAAGGAGCTGCCTCTGTGGGCTCTTGTCGAGTGGTGAAGCCAACGCCCGAGCCCTGGAGAAGCTCCTGCTCTCTACTGGGTGGAAAGGAACCCAGGAAGAGCCCATTCACGACCCCACATGCTGTGGCTTCCCCAACGTCCTCAGACCCAGACTTTGTGAAGAAGCACAAGGAAACGAGGGAGAAGGAGCCGAGGGAGAGGATGGGAGAGAGACAGTGAAAGTAGGAAAGCAAGGCGGAAGGCGCTCCAAAACGGGCCCTGCTCCAGAGCGAGAGCTGGTGAGGAGCTGGCAGAGGGCGGGCAGGCCAGCAGACCGGGAAGGCCGTCTGAGCGTGAGGCCCAGCACCTGCCGGGTTCACTTGAGACCCGCGGGCCACAGAGCTTGGGACCCCGTGGCTGCCAGACCCGCTCCAACGTCCTCTCCTCTGCCCACGCTCCGGAGGCCAGTGCGCGCCCCTTCCTGAGAGGGACTTGGGGCTTGGGACTGAGCAGGGCGGGTCTCCAGGAAGAGGCCTAGGGCCCTCGACACTCCAGTGCTTGATTTGCTTTCAAAGTCACAGCAGGATCGGCTTCCTGCACCAGCCCTGCTTCCCACTCCCAGGCATAGCAAGGAGAAAAGATGAACCAAATGGAGCTCAGACCACATGGTGGCCAGGCGGACTGTGAACAGTGGGTCCATAAGCAGGGTCAACAGTGGATCAGTGCCAGGGTGGTCCCTCTGCGCGGTGCCTTGTGGGGGCAGCAGGAGCCGACCTGGGCTTCGGGATGGTCAGTGGGTCCAGGCCTGGGGGTCTTAGACACCACAGCTCCTGAGGCCAGTGAGAACAGTGCTGACATTAGAAAGAGCTGCACAGCTGGCATCCCAGAGCCTCGCCCCGGAACAAGGCAGGGTTTGTGGGGCTCCCCTGATGCCCTGCTCAGATGTGTTCCGGGGACTGAAGGAGAAAGGGCAAGGGGGACAGGTCAGCATGCAACGCAAGTCCTGATGGCCCACCCGGCCAGTGGCCCTGGTCCCATCTGCCCACAGCACCATCACTGCATAACCCCGACACCTCAGAACGGCGGCGCCTCCTCCCACAGCACCACACCCCAAAGGCCAGCAGACCTCAGCAGCAGCCCCGTAGGACCAGCGGGCAGGACCGACGATGAGACAGACCCGGAAAGAAGACAGCCTTGCTCAAGGCCCACCGTGACGAGCCCAGTTCCAAAACCTCAGCGCCAGGGGTCTGTGCCTGCCTGCATCACACACAGGAGCTAACGATCGCCAAGGATGTGACCCCACGGCCCAGAAGCCCCACCTCAGCAGGTGCTTGTCTCCTGAGACCCCACCAGGCCCATCTCTCT
Source organism: Okapia johnstoni (assembly GCA_024291935.2). NCBI lineage: Eukaryota > Metazoa > Chordata > Mammalia > Artiodactyla > Giraffidae > Okapia > Okapia johnstoni. The sequence continues at coordinate 87,477,435 of CM044310.1, forward strand.
GTGGGCAGCTCAGTGGGCCCCCAGCTCAGGACAACCCCCAGGGACGATACGACCACCAGCCCAGTGCTGCTAAGCCAGAGACGGTTCCAAGTCCTTGAAGATTCTCACCCCACTGTCCACACCCCACTAGGCGGGTATGATGGTTACACCCCTAAGACAAAGAGGGTGCTCCCTGAATCCAGCAGCAAACCAGGGCCAGGCCCAGAGAAAGGCAGCACCCCCTGCAGAGAGAGCCCCCCTCTGAATCCAGCCTAGCAGTTCTCCGAGGCCCCAGACTGAAGACGAAGTGATGGAAGGTGGGAACCCAGGCTGGCGCCCTCTGGGGAGGGGCCTGTGTCCCCAACCCCGTCACTCACCATGAGCCCCAGCCCGCTGCCCAACCCTCTGCCAGCCCCGTCCACTGCTCAGGGAGGGCTGTCAGGGCTAAGAACTGCTATTTTTGTCTTACATACACTCTTGCTTGACTGCACCCTGATTTCATTTAGGATTTGCTTAATTTGGTTCTGGCCTGATAGCCTCTATGACTCTGCTGTGTTTACTGCAGAGGCCCTTGCTGCCCGAGCCCCGGCATCTGCACACAGCCTCTGGGCAGGGGGCCCACGGCTGCCTTCACTGCACTGGCATCATGAGGCATCTGGCTGAAGTCAGGAGAGAGGTGGCAACAACCTAGCCAATGTCCGAGCCCCCCACCACCGCAGCCAGCTGCACCCGAGAGCCACTGTGGGCCGCTGAGGCCAGGTGGGCCGGGGCCACTCACCGTGGTCTCGTCTTCGTGGAGCACCTGGTCGTAGCCGCTGAGTGCGACGCAGAAGATGATGGCCGTGACGTCCTCAAAGCAGTGAATCCACTTCTTGCGTTCAGACCGCTGGCCCCCGACGTCGAACAGCCTGTCGGGAAGACAGGGAAGCTGGGGATGGGGGTAGGGAAACCCCAGCAGGTGTGGGGACACTGGTCGAGCTGAGGGGTGGGGAAGGAAGGCTGCTGTACACAAACCAAGCCTCCCAAGGAGCCTCGCCCCGGGCTGAGGACTGAGCACAGCATCCTCGGGGCTGGGTGGCCATCACTGTTCTGTCCCAGGACTGGGCAGCACCCCACACAGCGACACCAAGACCTGCCCCAGCCTCTCAGGGCTGTCACTAAGGGGTGACCTCGGCTGGACGTGCCTTTGCGAGCTCCCCCTCTCAGGGGGACATGCATATCCTGCCCCTGGCTTTCCGAGCACGTCTGTTCGCGTCTGTGGTCCACGGAAACCCCAGAGCAGCCTGGGAGGGACAGAGGGAGGCGGGCAGGGACCTGCAGCTCCCATGTGGAGGGACAGTGAGGCAGCAAGGGGTTAAATGCCAGGGTGCCGGCAGGAGTTGGGGTGAGACCAAGGTCTGTCTGCAGACAAAGCCTCCGCTCTGTGCCCTCCCTCCCTCACCCCTTCTCAGACACCATCCCCAGGGAACGTGAGAGCTGTCAGGGAAGATGGTGGCAGAGGGGCTTTGGTCCTAGAAGGGCAAGGTCAACCTCACATCTAACGCCCTGAATGAAGATCCCAGGCCTGATGCACAGCTGCCGGGGTGGGCTGGGCCCCGACCCGCCGACAGAGGAGAGGTACTGCAGGCTGGAGCCCACAGCGGGCCTGGAGCAAGGACACAGGTCCGGTCCTCGTCCCGTCACTGCCTCCCTTGGACCCTGCTTCTCCATCTGAAATACTGGGCCCTGGTGACGGTCTCTAAGGCCCCTCCACAGCACATACTCTCAGCTGCTGCGGGCCGGGCACCCCCAGCCCAGCTCCACACCTACTACCCCGAGGGGTGAATGGGAAAGACCGAGGGACTAGGGGACAGGGGCATCTCGTGGGGCTGTCTGGCCCATCCCTGCCTTCCTCGGGTTCAAGGGAGGCCCCAGGAAGCCTTACAGGGATGGAGACAGAACCCCAGCCCTTTGTGTGGGAGCAGGCAGGGGCTGGGCCTCAGGCTGGGCAGGGCCAGGCAGCGGCCTCACACAGGTCTACTGGTCTACTGTCCCGGCCATCCTGGCCTCTCCTCCTGCTCCACCCAACAACCAGAAACCACACCCGGGAGGCAGGTGGAGGCAGCTAGGGGCACCCAGGCCTCAGGGCATGCAAGCTGCCCCAGGTGGTGCTATGACCCCCTGGCAAGGCCTATGGTGCTCAGACCCTGGGCTTGAGCTGTGTTCTGTGCTTGGGAACAGATTTGCTCCTCCAGGCCTCAGTTTCCCCTACGTACCTGGAGACGGTGGGCCAGCTGATCTCCAAGCCCTTTCCAGCTCTGAGATGACATGGGTCCTTGGGTTGCTTGGGTTCACCTGCCCTTATTCCCCACGCCTCCACGCCGTCAAAGACCACCTGGGTGATCCACCGTCCTCCCCCTGAGAAGTCACGCAGGGACAGGACTCCCCTCCTTTGTCCGCTTGAATCCTCCCTGTTCCTCAGAGCCCCCCTCCAGGACGCTTCTTTCAGGAAGCCTCCCTGCTCACCGCAGCCCCCAACCTTGGTGGCAAAGAGGCACACACACAGGTCCCTTCTCGCATCCAACTGCCTGTCCCAACTCGAGAGCTCCCTGAGACAGGAATGCTCCAGACGAGCTGAGGCCGAGAGGCGGGGGTCGCCCGTGTCTTAGCACCCTCTCCAGGGCCGAGGAGTCTCCCTGGGCCTCACCTGAAGTGGAGGTTCTTGAACGTGAAGTGGGTTTCTACAATGCCGGTGGTTTTGACCCTGGTTCTGAGGATGTCCTGCTCGGTGGGCTGGTAGTCGGCGGCCCCGATCCGGTCCAGGCTGTCCAGGTAGCTGGGGATGGCAGCACACGGGGACCGTGGACCAGGTGTGGGCACTGCCCTCCCCGAGCGCCAGCCCTGACCCAAGCCAGGGAGGGACGGCATCACCCGTCCAGGGCCAGCCGTGGGGCGGAGCTGAGGAAGAGAAGCTCACATTCCGGCCTCAGGTGCTCAGAGCCTCTAACGCAGACCAAGGGCTTCGTGCCCAGTTCCAGGCACGCTCAGACAAGGTCAGACCAGGCCTCTGCATTTGGCCCTCCAAGGCCACACACTGGGAAGGCTTTAGGGATTGGTACAGGTTAAGGTTTGAACCCTAAGCCAGGTTGGAATCCAGGAAACCAGGAAGGAGGGAGCTCGCTCAGACTGGCAGGAAGATTGAGTGACCCACAAGGCCAATGAACGGACTACCCATCCCCGTGCGGGGAGAGTCACACAAAGCCCATGGGGAGCAACCTCGAGGGTCTGAGTCATGGCATGATGTGGGAGTCCCAGGCTGTGCACAGAGGGGCCGAGCTTCATCAGCACCTGCCCTAGACCCGCTGGCGGGGCTGACTCCCCAGCTTGTGGACGTTCACGGGGCTGGGAAGGGCAGATGCCTCCACCAAGGAGGGTGTCCACTGGTAAACCAACAATCCAAGCGGCCTCAAATCCTTGTGAGAATGCTCCCTAAGTAAACATAGCCGATGGTGGGTCCCAGGTTCAGGGAAGGTGAGCTTGAAGCCACACTCCTAGAAAGGGGACGACACTGCTGGGGGAGTCAAGGCTGGGTCTGCCCGACTCCAGAGCCAGTGCTCTTACACTGGCCTCCAGGCCTCCTCTCCGCCGTGGAAGGAGGGAGGCTGAGGCGGCAGAGCAGATCTGAAAGCTCTGGCCGCCGTGGAGCCTGCTCGCCAGGCCCATGGGCATCTGGGCGGCCTCCAACTTCAGCCTGGAGGAGCCCCTCCCCTGCCCCCACTGCCTCTGCCCAGAAGCGGTGCTGGTTTAAGGAGCCTCCTCCTGTCATCCCTAGCTGGAGACCTGGGCTGGGAGCCTCTGATTTTGGCCCCATCCCAGCTGGGGAACCCTCCTTTAGGCAGACAGCCTGGCCCTCTGTCTCTCTGCTGGCTGAGCCTCACACAGGGAGGAGGCCATGGGAGGGTAGAGGGTGCGCTCAGGGGACTATGCACCTACTGTGTCTACTGCCTGCCGACCGTCCTGGGTGCTGTGGGGGCACAGGCCCCACCTCCCGGAGCCTTTGTTCCTGGGTGTGTGTGCATGAGGTAATTAATAGAGAAGTAAGCTGTACAACACGTCAGGAGGTGGTAAGTGTCAGGAGGGAAGACTCAGACTATCAGTAGAGGGAGGCCGGCTGGGGGCTGCTGTTTGGTATCGGGTGGCTGGTGAAGGCTTGTGGAGGCAACATTCCAGAGGAGACGGAGAGCAGTGAGGGGATGAGCCTCTCGTGGTCCAGCAGAAGGACCAGTGGGCGCAGAGGCCACGTCCACAGTGGAGGAGGAG